>JAKSZP010010655.1:0-169265 GCA_022478985.1 Massospora cicadina
GAATTTAGATTAGAATTTGATATATATCTATAAATTTTAGTAATATTTTCATCGGCATTTCTCGTTTCTTCTGAACAACTAATTGGTTAAAAAAATTGGTTGAATTTAAAAATTAGTCACAAGATAAATATGATTGGTTGTCAGGAGTTTATATAGTACAAAGCTCTATATGTGCTATATATAAATGATGTTATAAAAAACTAATTTTTGTTATTAAATAGAAATAAGAAGTGATAAATTATATTTTTATTGTCTAAAATTCTATGTGAAGATAGTCAGTTATTAAGTATATGCTATTTAATTAACAATAACTTAATAAAGTATCTGATAATAGATGATTATAGTTTAAGAATTTCAATAAGCTTTTATCTGAGTTACACTTAAATTTAATACTAGAAATTCTTTTTACCTTGTCTCATAATTTTATACCATATTTTACTTAGTACTTTATAACTGACCTTTCTTCAACGTATTCAGCTTTCCATCCAAAACTTCATGACCATATTATATATATAGCCTTAATATAATAGGCGCAGATATAATAAAAAATATCTCAATCAAAATACTCATAGATATAAACTTATGGCATGATAGATTTAGCAAAAAAGATTTCAGTAATCTCTTTATGAGGGTGTATTCACTAAATTTACTGCTCTACTTAGTAGACTATACACTTTTAAAAAGAGATTCTTATCTCATAATAATTATATCATGAAATTTTCCATAAGAAATCCTTGCACCATATTATAAACATCTTTTTATTTATTGAGGCAAGCTGACCAGGGGATGGACATTATCAAAACTAAAAATATACTACTAAAAAATGTAACTATTTGGTTCAAACTAAAACTCCTTAATGAGAGGATTGAGTGAAATGCTTCAAAAACTGACCAACCAGGTGGGCAGCGGAAGCCACTTATCCCTCCATGGTGGAAGGGGAGGGGGGGGTTGGGGCTCATCTTCAGCAGCCTCTTTGGCAGCAGCTTCTTCCTCCCATTATAGTGTGCATGTCATGGCCGTCAGTAATGGCGTTGGGGCATCTGCAGTATGTGATTCAATATCTCTGATAATTGGAATTTCATGGAAATTGCCAGCTAGGTAAATGGCGTTGAGATATTTAGAAAAAGCTTTTTCAGTTTTAATTCAGGCATCTGGGAGTTGAACAAACGTGGCAATGTTGGTGCAGGTTATTTTTGCTTTTGGATTCCGTGCTATAGTTGCCACAGTCAGGATAGCATCATTTGCATTTTTGTAATACTGGTTCACCTCACTTTTACTTTTGGGGTTAAGGTTGAAGGGATAACACGAGGTGGAATTCCTCTTTTGAGTATTGCTACTAATCTAGTGACAGCTTTATGCAGGGGATGACAATCTGGTGTTGCAGCTACTTTGACTGCAAGCTGGTGATCACTGCAAATGATTCAGCGTTTGGCTGTGGGGTATAAAGTTGAGGGGGGTATTTGGCGTCCCATTCTGCATTAAAAAACTACTCAATTTGCAGAGATGGTTCTTCAATGAACTTACCTGATTTGTCAATTTCAGCCAATAATTCCCATGGGTTTTGGTTGAATTGGATTGGGGAATCAGCGTATGGTTGAGGTTTGTTTGATTCATTTGTGGAAGTATGGGATTGAACTGGGATCCAATCCAATGCTTGATTGGAGGAATTATTTATGGCATTGGGGTGAGGAGGATGCTTATTGGTAGCTGCAGGTGTAGCTGCAGCAACAGGCTTTGGGGGTGGAGGAGGTAGGATTGTGCCCCATGCCTGAAATTGTACAGGGTGGGCAGTGGATTAGAGGTTGGCGGATGAGTCATCTGATCCATCTGAAGTGTTTGAGTAGGGGCACTTGCGTTTTGAGTGGCATAACTCAAAACATGATGGACAGATCGTCTGCCCGCCCTTGACGCAAACCCAAAATGGATGGTCAGGAGCTGAGGGAATAACAGTGTGTGGCAGAATTGCCACCACAATTTTACTAAATTCAGGGCTTATCGTGGCATATGCCCAAGGCCCAGAAAGTTGTGTGGCCCCATTTGGGACCACAAATTGTAAGATGAGGTTGGAGCCATAGGCTGCCAAACCATCCATCAGCTCCCAGTGGAGCACTTCAGGGGGAGGTGGGTGGGCAGGCCAGCAAACTGGACCACCAAAGTGGTGTCCGCTGGGAGCTGAGTCTGAGTTGTGGGGAGAGGGGTGCCCTGGAATACCAGGGGCACAGTTGCTGCAGTGGCAGCATCAGCTTCACAGGTGAGGCCAAGGTCAAAATACCCCTTGTAGGGGCAGAAATTGATAAAGCTGGTGGGTGTCATCACTACCTGTGCCATTTTGATAATGGCTTAGTCGTGGTATGGGAATAGTTTCCCATATTTGACCCTTAGGCTGTAGCACATGTTGCTCTGGGGGAGCACTAGGGGGCAGTGTGGTACCACTTGGGTATGAGCAAGGTGGGCGTCCAAGTCCTTGGGTGGAATGAATTGGCCCATATGTTTGGAATGACTGTGTGAACCAGTCCTAGCGCATTTTTCTGCTAGACGGAAAATGGTGGGGGGAGTTTTGCCACTGCCCCACACTGGAGCAGCTGGCGGAGAATCCAATGACATTGGTTTGAAACTACTACAGGCGAATTTGATTTGTTTTATAAATTTGTGTAATTTTTGGCTCAGAAAGTTATGCCAAGCAGAAAGAGAGTCTATTATAAACATCTTTAAAGAAGAAAGAATCAATTTAATTTAGTAAATTAAAAGCTCAATAAATTGTTATAACTCTTGTATGATAGACAGCTAAAAGTATTCATGATTTAATAATAAAGAAAACGGTGTAAAGGTATCAATATATTTATAAATTTTAATGAACATATATATTTGTGTCTGGGTGCAGATTCCACAAAGTCATTAAAAAACCAGATATATTTTAGTGTTTTATAAGGGTTACCCCACCTCATTGATATAGAGATTAAATAAAATAATATTTTAACAAACTTCAACAAAGGAAGTAATAAAATAAAACTTTTATAAAAAAATATTTAGGCTTATAAGAAACTCCTATAAAACTTTACTTAATAAGTATAATTGTAAAGCAATAACCTAGGTATTTAAACTAATATAAGTAAGAAGCTCTACTCAATAGCTACATTATTCTATTTTAAATTCATCTACATTAACAAAATACTTGTTATGTTAAAGCTTACTATAATAAAAAACTTTTTTGTTTATAATACTTTTAAGAGCTTTTAAGGACCAAAGCAATGCTACATTCTCTTAGAAACTTTGATAGATCACACATTAATTCTAGTTTGGTGTCATTTGCTTTTTTATCAAGTTTTACTTGATTCTCTTGTATTTATCTATTCCAATGAATAGAAAAAACTTTTATTAACTATAATGTCTTATAGTATATCACTTCTTCTCAATGTAAGCTCTATAGTTCCCTTTATAAACTTAACTATAAATATACTTCATTAATTTGTTTAGTTTAGTTGAAAAAAGGATTCTTCATGAAAAATAATATAATACCTTCCAAAGATACTTAAACAGATGGCATCATACAAGGTTATATTTTTACCTTATCTAGGCTTATCATAAAGTAATTGAATATAAAAATCAAAATTGAATTATGAATACAGCTTACTAATCCAGTTATTACCATTAAATTACTATTTAGAATAAATCCTATATCTAATAGCTTGATTAACATTAGATTGTTTTGTATCTTATATTTAGATAAGGTTTTTACACATATATGGACAATTTTAATTAACTAAAACTAATGCTGAGCTCAGGTGCTTACACTTGGTGCACATAATTACTTTCTGTTTATGTACTATGGTTATCAATCAATTGAAGTTCCAACACTATCACTCATATGATACTGATGCCATGATCAGGGATGGTGCAATATTTATTTGTTCACAAGGTGCATCTTCAGAAAATTTAGTGGCGTTTTTCATTGGTGTAGAAAGTTTATCATGCTCCAAGCGTTCTATTTGATTTATACCTGAAATTAATATATATAATGACCTTTTTTAAAGCACACTAAGACTGAGGGAGGATACCCAAGTGGTAGAGTATGGACCCTCTACCACTGCCTCCCGAGTTCGATCCCGTAATGGACTTTGGGTAGGGGACGATTTTGACTGTGTTGGTTTTGCGCGCCAATGCCCCAAACCGAGATAGCGAATAGCAAAGGCGGTCCATGGAGTTCCTGGCCTATCATACGCCGCGCATGGAGGTTTTCCGGGTTTTATCCTCCTTTCCCATTTTCTTCACTTCCCTAATCGGTGCGGTACCATCCCCAGGTCGGCCCACCTCGAATAAAATTTAAAATTTAAAGCACACTAAGACTCTTCTCAACCTCTACTTAATAATAAGGCTAAATCCTGAACCTCTGATGGTAATTTTTTCACAGATTATCTAACGTTTATTAAACCTGAGAGTAAGATATAATAACATCTAAAAAAGCCTATGAGATGAAAGTATTTTAATTTTAAGAATATAAAAGTCAAGCTATAGTAGAAATTGATAAAATCTGGGATCATATAATAAGACTGAGAAGTGATTAATAAATCATAGTATATCTAAGTAATATGTTCTTTTCTATTGATTTTAGGATCAGCAGATACCAAATCCCCAACTATGCTAGATATTCTGTTTTATTTTTGTCTTGTATTGTGCATCCTGTTGGGATTCTTACCCAAATTAGAGATTTGTATGAGTCAGATGTTAAGAATCAAACCAAAACTATCAAAATAGCTAACCATTATAAAAGTGATACCTCCTGAAGAATTTCAAGCCCTTTGATATCAAAGATAATCCCCAACAAATGCGGTCATATATTACTCACCTAAAACCCCCTAATATTGGGATTCAAACCCAAACTATGCAGTGATTGAATACCATTTGACAGAAATAAACAACCTTCCACAGAATACCCAATTGGTAATGATAATTGATCTTAGCTTGGTATGTATGGAGATTGAATGAGAAAAACTCCCATAAATGATGTTTCTAGGCAATAAACTTTACTCTCTTTTCTCCATTTAAGTTAAATTGGGCTTCTCTATTTATTTAGAAGCAAACTAATAGTTAGGATCTACAGCTCTAGAATTGTTAACCTGTGAAAAGACTTTCTGGCCAAGGAAAGCAAAAATGTAAATCCAGCACCCAGGAACTTAAAGTTTTCTGGCCTTAAAAATTAAAGGGACAAGTGGTCTAAAACACTTAGTCATAACAAAACTGGTGCTTCCTGACAGGTTTCCCCTGAGTTCATGGTGCAACTATTACTACAATGAGCGATAATGAGTCAGCGTCAGATCCCTATCTGGATCAGGAACGCCTTAATCTTTTGGCAAAAATACCTGCTATGATGCGTGGGATGGAGCAAGGAATTCTCGCCCTTGAGCAACACCAACGCAAACTTTGTGATGCAACCACCTGAGCTCAATAGCAAAATTCATCAGTTAACCCTGCTCATTGCCACCAAATCAGGCCTTAGTGCCGCCCATGATTGGGTAAACTCCATTATTGAGGATATTAACGCCTTATAAAATGGAGTGGACGCCCTTTACCCTTATGACTCTTCCAGCAGTATCAGTTCCTTTGTAGGAAAAAACGTCCCCCTGGTGTCAGTATACATTGTTCAGCTGTTAACCCCACCAGTAGCACGTTCAAACCGTCCTTCAAAGAGAAGTACATCCCAGGCAAAGGGAGCAAATTCTATTTCCTATTTTATTATGAAAGTGCTATGGAGGAAGCTACTGACACCCAACGGCTTAAATACCTAGCTAACTGTCTTATTTGCGTAGCTCAATACATTATGGTACCACATCTAATGCATTTCTGGACTTGGAATGACACCAAAAATGCCTTGATTTGGAAATTTGGGAGCGATCTAACCCTATCCAACCAAAAGCAAACTTTTATGGGTATAAGCCTTAATTGTGGAGTAACTGTCACTTAGTTTGCTCATAGTTTTTACCTTGAGGCTCAAACGTTGGTTGCCAAAAAACGTCTTACTTTAGATAATACTATCACTGCCTCATTTTCAGCGTTTAAGAATATCCCTAATATTATACTTTATCTCAAAGCGTTGAAGTATAACTGGACGTCTTTACTCCATACCAAAGAAGACATTTTGGAGATTCTGGTCAATCACTCAAACCCACTGGGCCCACCTCAGTTTAATAAGCCTCAGCCCCAAGCGTTATTGGTTACCCCACCAATTCGCCTACCCCCAAATTACTATGCACTTTTTTTCAAAAGAAACAACCATACTGTAGACACTTGTTGCATCTTCCAACGTAGGTTGGCAAAAGATCAGTCAGTATAGGGCAGGAGGCTCCCTATGCTGATGACAAACATGTGCTTAAGATCCTTGTAATAGCTCTAGTTCCATGCCCAGCACCTTAGGATGCTTTGTGTTAGTAACGCCTGCTGAATTTAACGTACTCCTTTCTATCCAATGGAAATAAGTACCTTCAGCTTCCTATTTTTATGCTGGTCAGTTACCCAAACAAATCTTGGATGTCAGTTCCTCTATGGAAAGCTAAGCGCTGGCAGACAAAACTTTAAAAGCAATGAACACCCTCAAGATTGGCTTTCAAGGACCTCTGCTTGCTTCACAACAATTCCCCCACAAAAGTTTAATAGCCATTAATTCTTTGGTTGCTCTTTGTTGGTTTGAGTAGAGGTAGTTTTTCATAAGGTTAAAGTCTTGGAAATAATTGATACTGGCTCACTAGTAATATTATATCCTCTCAACTTATCCAAAAATAAAATGGCTCCAGACTTGATTCATAACGCTAAATATGGGATGGACAATATTCAGATGACTAAAGCTTTTGGGGCGTATTCTACATTACATCTCTGATTTGGAAAGCTTTTAGTTACTGCTCCTGCTATTGCATTAGAAACCAACAATTTCTAAGTTGCTTATTGGAGTCCAACTAATGTGGGATTTCAATTGCATCATCAACCATAAAGAAAAGTACCTTTCACTACTAGGGTATCAGATCTCACTGATAATTAAACTCCTGGTCAAGAGTAAAGGAGCCTCAAAAAATGAACCTGCCTCCTCAAATATCTGTCCTCCATTAGTAAAGTCAAATATCAAGTCTTAGGAGAAAAAACCAAGTTACCCCCTGAGGCTGTGGACACTAAAGATGGGATCCTTTGTATGCCCCTCCTGTTACAATACCCTCTGGCTCAAAAGTGATTATGTTATGGGGTCAAGATTTTCACCCCTCATAATCAAGTTTTGGAGCTAAGCGGACACCCAAACCCTTTAATCAAAGAAGCGTTGACCTGTCCGGCATTTTGGATCCTGCTTACAGGAAAACTATATCTATCTTATTAAAAATCTAGCAGATGAAACCCTCCAAGTCCCTTGATATGCCCCTATTATTTACTTAAAACTATGTCCCAATGAAAATTTTGCAGATGTGAGCTGTTTTGGATCTTTATAAGATTTGGGATTCGATACCCTACCCACCATAGCTCTGGTCAAAAGTAGAATTAAGATAATCTCACCTTTAACAAACGTCATAATGTTGAAGACCTCCTTGAGGAGTATGGCAATATTTTTTCCTTGGTAACAAGTGACTATGGGAAAATTTCTGAGGTAATTCACCAAATTGAGACTAAGACTCACCCGCTTTTCAAATCCTGCCATACCACATATCCAAAGTTGAGGAAGCTCAAGTGGCTTTAGAGTTGCAGCAACTGTTGGAGGATGGTTTACTTGTGCCTTCTAAAAGCCCATGGCCTTACCCACTCCTATTAATTGGGAAGAAGGATGGTAGCCTCCACGTTGTCATGGATTATTGTTGCCTCAATTCTATCACACAAAAAGATAACTATCCTATGCCACATATAAATGATTTCTTACGCTTGATGTTGGGATCCCACTAGTTCTCAGCTATGGATCTTGCCAGAAGATACTGGCAAGTTAATTTGTTACCAGAAGATTGTGAAAAATGCGCTCTCATCTCAAGTGAAGGACTATTCAAGCTCACTTGAATGCTGCAGGGGTCATGTAACGTGCCTGCTACTCTTATCATGCCATGGATGGACTCTTAGGCGATTTAAAACGCTCTTGTGTGCAAGTTTATCTTGACGATATTACCATTTTTTTCAGACCTTTACCAAACACCTAGATCACCTCAGGAAAGTCGTTCAGCGGTTATGGCAATTTTCATTAAAACTAAATCTATCAAAATTCTCCTTCTTTCAGAGTGAAATGGATTTTTTGGGCCATAAGGCAAGAAAACCGGAATATCCCTAATGGATGGAAAGGTCCTGGACATTGCTAGGATGTCCCCCCTAAATCTCTATGAGTCAGACAAGTTTTTTAGAGATGGTGGGATATTATCGCCAGTTTATTTCCCACTTTGCTGAACCTCCCAAGCCTCTAGTGTATTTATTGAAGAGAGGGATACCCTTCCAGTGGAAAGAAGAGCAACAGCATGTCTTTAACCTGCTTCACGCCTCTCTCTCCCACTATCCAGTACTAATTAATCCAAATTTTGATAAACCCTTTCTCCTTTAATAATGCTAGCAATATAGCCATCGGAGCCATACTATCACAGCACACCATAACCTTAGTAGAACATCCTATCGTATACTATAGCAAAACTTTAACCAGAGCCATATGCAACTATAGCGTTATGGAACGTGAATACTTGGTGGTACTACTGGCTATTAAGTAATTCTGACCTTATTTATATGGGAAACATTCCACCATAATCACCAATCATGCTTCCTTGCGATGGATACATCAGATGAAGGACCCCAACGGGAAGTTAGCCCACTGGGCGTTAAAACTTCAAAGCTACTTTTTTCCATTATTCATTGACCAGGGCCAATACACCAAAACGTATATTACCTATCCCAGCTTCCCATATTAAAATTAACTAACCCTGAAGAGTATTGACTCTATAACCTCCTAACTCAATTGCAATTATGGAAAGATGAATCCCTGACCCTTCAAAAGGAAATAGCAAAAAGATAAGCGAATCAAGTTAAAAACGGCCAACTGTATAAACTTGTGACCAAAAATGGTTGACCTATATGTACAACCTTTAGCTTGAACTAATATCATATTGGAGGGACATTGGCAAGTCAGCCTTGAGGGAATTCAAAAAACTTACCAGAGGCTCAAGACTCAACGCTACTGGGAAGTAATTCTTGTTGTGAAACCAATATGTACTAGAGTCCTGCCTAGTATGTAAAGATCAAGTTGGGCTAATTTCCAATCTCAACATCCAGTGTTTCACCTTGTAAACCCTTCCATACTATCAGCATTGATGTGGGACCTCTCCCTTGAGCCTCTAATGATCATCAGTTCCTCCTTCTAACTGTGGATAACTTAACTAAGTGGATCAAATCTGTATTGCTACCATCCACTTTGGCAAAAGCTACCAAAACATTCTTATAATTGGATTATCCCCAGCATGGGTGCCCTAACATAATTTTCTCTGATAATGGGCAAAACTTATGATCATCGCTGGTGAATGATTAAGATAAACTGATAGGATTCACCAAAATGTTTTCCGCTCCATACCATCCTGCAACCAATGGAATGGTAGAGCAGGATAATGGTACCCTAACTGCCACACTCCAGAAAATAGCCACGATTGATCCTTTTCACTGGCCCCACTATTTTCCTAGTGCGATTCTGGACTACAGAACAAGCTATCACCAAATAATTAAGTATCGCCCTTCCAGGCTTTATATAAAAGAAATCCCCAGCTGCCTTCTAAAGTGCAGGCCATGTTAGATAAAAGCTTTACCTGATGCCCTAAAGTTACTATGCAAAGCTTTACCAATGAAATAATCTGACTCCAGGCTCTAGCTTCTGAGAACTTACCTACTACAACTAGTAGAGAAACAAGTCATTTTAATGACAAACATGAACTTCTACACACCTTCCAGCTGGGTGAACTAGTCCTTTTCTACCAATCGGCCAGGAGGTCATGATAACAAATTGGGAACCAACTGGTTGGGGCCCTACAAAATTATCTACAAGTGGGGCACTGAACACCAATTGTAGAGGTCATTCAGGGTACTGTGGTAAATCACATAAATAGTCCTTTTCTCCATCCACTTCCCCCCTATGCCAAGATATAGAGAGGGGCATTGTCAGAATAGCTACCCAAGTTAGAGAAGTAGATGATTCAGATGATAGGAATTGAACCTGAATTGTCAAAATAGCTTCACCATCATCAGGATAATTGCAAATAAATTTCAAACCCTTTTTAGTCAGAGACAATCCATAACTAATGTGGTAAAATATTACTTGACCAAAACCCCCTAATATTGGGGTTCAAACCTGATCTATGTGGCTTTTGAATTCCATTTGACAGGAATGAACAACCTCCCAAAGAATTCCTGATTAATAAAATAATAGTCTAGGCTTGGTACGCATGGAGATTAGTTGAAAAAACTGCCATATAATGATGTTTCTAGGCAATAAACTTTACACTCTTTTCTCCATTTAAGTTAAATTGGCATACTCTATTTATTTAGAAACAAACTAATAGTTAGGATATAAAACTCTAGTAACGTTAACCTGAGAAAAGATATTCCAGCTAAGGAAAGCAAAAAAGTAAATCTAGCAACCAGGAACTTTGGGTTTCCTGGCCTTAGAAATATAGGGACTAATGGACTAAACCCCTTAGTCCTGACACATACCATAAATTTAAATTTGGTGCTTATAGCTGTTTATGTATTCCCTGTGACTCTAGTGGCTCTTTAAGTGCCACTGGTTGTTTCTGAGTACTTTATTGAGTACTCAATTTGGTATATAAAATTTGTGAAACTGCTCATTTGTTGAGACTTGTAATTGCTTAGCATAGACTTAAGGACTTAAATTAATTTGTCACTCTTAGCTATAATTTTTTTTGGTTATTTCAAGTGGCTATAAAAGGATTTCAATAATCATTAGTGATAAACAAGCAAATTTTGACTCTGATGCTTCATTTACAATCATAATTATATCAAAGACTTTATTAAAAAATTAGAATATAATCTTAATCTTTGATCTTTTTAAAAATAATGCTTCTTAAGACAAGGCTTAGGGTAAGAAATTAAATGTCTGGTGCGGACTCATTTATGGGTAAAATAGTAATAACATTATTAATAATATTATGTTCCTTTTCTATAAACACAGTTGAAGGACCAGTCCAGACAGCCTGTAACTTTATTGGTTGACTTCCAAATATATGGTAAAATATGACTTATATAGTAAGGCATGGCTCCAGCTATCAAGCTAGTAGTGTCATGCACCCTTTCAGGTCAAAAAAGGGTTCAAACCCCAAGGATATTCCCCTTACCCTGATCTCTGACATAGCCATACCCTGGACGAGAGCTGGGTAGTTGCTGCGCCTCTTTGCTTGACACATGCCTTTCCCCAATCTACTCCGCAGCCCAAACCCATCCAAGCCTCAACATCTGCAGTTTTGTTCTAAAAAGGTTAGAAAACACCGTATAAAATTTAAGAATTTTAAGAAATTAATAGCACGGTCCCAAGTCCACCTCCCCCTCAGGTGGTGCAATCAGAAGTCAACCTGAATAAAAATAGTTCTAGTGATTCAAGTCTGTTAAAAGTATAAGGAGAAAATGATGAAACTGGGAATCTAAATCCAACTACAAATTCTGATTTTTTAAAATGAATTCAGACATTCAGACTTGAACAAAAGTAACCCAAGAATTGTGGAGAAACTTTGGCAATATTGATACTATTGTAAATCACTTCAAGCAATGATCCCATATACTATTAGATTTAATCATGTAAAAACTGTGGATAATGGTACTCAAATTTATTTATCATTCCCTAGTGTTAAGTTAAAATTAGTAACTTCCCCCTCCCCAGTACAATATAGAACTCTTCACCCTTTTATAGGTAGGATGTTGGGTTATCTTTATTAAATTTCTATTTAAATTAAAAGTCTAGTTTTTTGTTATTTATATTTAAATATGTATAAAAAGGTTAGTGTACTTATAGAAAATTATTATAGTGGAGTTGTCTGTTCACTTTTCTGAGCACTGTAACTTAGGGTAAGTTGAGACCACCCTTTATTCACCTTCACCCATGCAGGAACCCACTACCTCTCTCCCAACTCCCCTGAGTCAATATAAAAGGTGGGGCATCACCTAGAAGTTTTGAAGTTTACTGTTGGGGATGGACAAACACTTACAAAGAAAGCTCAGTTTTCTCTTGGCTAGCCATAATTTAACAAAATAATACAACCTATAAATATAAATTGTGAGATGGAGTACAGAATTATGGACCCAGTTGCTTTAGGAAGAAAAATTGTTACCATATAAGTGACTACTATACCCCCTCCCATAGCATTGAAAAATATATTTTGGTTCAAATGGAACTGTCTGATGCTGAGAAACTACCTCATTGTAGAGATATCTCAAAATGATCCTATTAATATGGTTGAAATGCTTATAGAGCTTTTGGATCCTGCAATCAATGTTTATTACATCTCTCTCATTCACCATGTCAAATAACAGCGCTGGTTCAACCCAATGTATGATGATCTCTTGGGTGTGTGGCTTTATCAGACCCTGAAGATTTTGATTCCGCTCCTATGTCATATGCTAGGGCTGCTACTATGCCCATTCAGTTCAAGAGGATTCACTAAGGTGCAGAAGCGATCCACAGTTAAGTAATTAGATCCAACCCTTTGCTCCTATAATGAGTCATGTAAAATTGACCGCGTTTAATTGTTGTTTCCCATTCATATCATGGTAGGACAGCGCAAGATCACATTAAATGCCCTTGTGGACACTGGAGCCACAGGGAATTACATTGATCTGAAAGTTGTGTATGCGTAGGATATTAAAGTTAATCCTGGTGCACCTGTTATAGGGCATTTAGTATCCCTGTGCTCAACTTCCTCTGCATTAAACCACCTTGGCTTATTGCCCATGAGTATGCTTTTGTGGCAAACTTCGTAGACATTCCATAGTTATTAACAAGTACTTTTAGGGCTGGGATGGTGATCCGCCAATCAGTAAGTATTGACTTGGAGTGGAACACTTTAGCCTTTACCACTAACTTTCTTTTGGCTGAAACCCCCTATCATCCCCACATTGTCAACAGGGAAAGATGTGGCTTCAACAGTGGAATACTCTGCCATCAATGCTGTGCCTGAGTTACCTACTTTGCCAAATACTCTCGCTCCCTTCAAAGTCAGTATGACATAGAAGGTGCCAATCAACTGCCTAGTCACACAAGATTTATCTGTGTTTCTAGCTGACGGTTGAACTCATTAAGATTATATTGCTCCTTATAACCTTACACAGCTAAAGAAGATTAGGTATTAAAAACCTGGCCTGACAACATGGTGAATAAGGGGTGGATGTGATATAACTTTCTCCGTGTCATCACCAGCAGTCCTTTCACAGGAACCCAAGGGCACTATGAGACCCTGTGTGGATTATAAGCACATTAACAACGTTTTTGTCCCAGATCCTTATCCCCTTCCCTTGGAAGCTGCTATAGCTTAAACTATTTCCAAATCAAGGGTATTATATATGCTTGACTGTTTATTTTTCATCAAGTGCGATGAAATCTAACCAGAAATGGTTGACTTTCATCCATATTCAGTATGTAATTTCCCAGCAGAAGATGTAAACTTTCTAGTTTACTGCACAAGGTTCATAAATTTAGTGTGATAATAGAAAAGATTGCTATTTTAAGATAGCCAATCGTTTAGATAAGTTCTTATCTATAAGTGGCTCCAAACCAACTCAGGTATCCTCTTACTAAATTGGTGAGAAGATAGATTAGGATACTTAATCCTCCAGACTTCTTCAATGAAGAATAATATGTAATAATATGTAGAAGTAAACAATCTAAAGTCTGTTTTGTTTATCTACACCAAGGGTTTTATATAGATAAGTCAGCGCACAAAAATAAGCTGGTGCCTTAGTAATTATACCATTTGCTACCAATATTATTACCTTTAAGATATACCAGCAATAGAATAACTCTTCAATTTGTCCATCCACCTAATCAATGATCCTCATTGACTAGATTATAATCTTTAATGATTTGTTTAAAATATAGCGCGTCCCATCATCTTTAACCAATCTCAGTAGATTAGCCATTATGGATTAATGACCATACTCAGATAATGAAATGATTACCCATTTACGGTAGGCCATTTCACCTGGACCAGCCTACTAGTTACTGATATGACAAGAGATATTGACACTTCAGCAACTACAACCATACTTATAAATTGATGTTTTGACCCAAATTGATGTATATTGGATATCCTGTTGTCAATCAACCAAATCCACTTGACATTTTCAGAGATCATCCCTAATAAACTATTAATATTAGTTAATATTTGGATTGAGTCTTTTAATAACCTTCTACTAATAGTTCATTGGAAATTTGCTCCAATCAATAGTGATCAGAAATCAAAACCTCCAATATTCATTTAGGTAAGCCATCCTCAATAGTACAAGGCAGACTGAACTGATAACTGGATAATGTGGTCATAGAAATATCCCAACAAATCCTCCAGCTTAACCAGATAATCTGGTGATAACTTTTATGGAGGTCCAGATTTCTAGAACCATCTTTCTCCTTTGAAACTTACTTCTCTTTGTAGCTTTTTGGTTCTAAAAGCTCAATCTTGAAAGGATTCCATGCTTCTGATAACTTGATAATCTTTCACTACTTCAGTAGTGCTTCCCCCTCCCCTAGAGATGTCATAGATGGGAAATATCCTAGCAATGATGGTACTAAGTAATACAAAATTATAAACATATGTCTAAAAATATATTATCTTAATATTAATAAGTAGTATTTGGAATAGTTTTCCTTCTTTTTTATGATTTTTTCTCTTTTTTATAATTCCAATATTTTAGATACTACTGTTAACATTATTAATAATGTGACCATCTGAGATATTCTTGACTAATTAGGTGTTCATAGCTATTTTGGTTATTAGTTTGAATGGACCAGACCACATGGCGTGCAACTTATTCCTTTGGCCAAACACATGAGTATCACAATATGCTATTCTATTGCCAATTTAACATTCTATAAGTGCCATTCAGTTCTGTTCATCTATTTCTTGGCTTGTTTCCGCTTCTTCAACATTTTTTCAAATGCCTGATAAGGTAGACCAATTAGGATATTAGTTAATTAAGTCAGGTATTGCTCAGGGATAGTTCCACCAGTAGCTTACAACTATGAATATAAAATCAATGCTATAGCTGCATTTCTTCTATATAGCAGTTTAAACAGCGTTTTTTAGTAGCCATACTGTGACTGATGTTATATGCAAATGTAACCAAACTCAGATAAGTAACACAAGCAGAGGTTTTTCCTAAAACCAATTTCTTCAACGTCACAGCAAGTGTACCATTTACTCTTTCCACTAAACCGTTCATCTCAGGCTGATAAGTTACAGAGACTAATCTTCTAATATTCATTAACTTGTTAACTTAGGTATAACAAATGAAGTTAAACTGGTTCCATTTTCACTCAATAAAACCTGGGGGCATCTGTGCCAGTAGATAAATTGGCCTAGTATAAACTTAGCAGTATTGGCGGCATATAAATAACTTAAGGCCTTTGTTTCTACCCATCTTGTTAAGTGGTCAGTAGTGATTATCATATATTTCACTACTACTGCCATTTCATTCAATTGTCCCATGTCGTTAATTGACACTGTATGCCACGCAGACCCAGGGTGCAATAGCCAATATCCCTCACCTTCTTGTGCAGCATGTTCAACCGGCATTTTACACACCAGGATAGATAATTGGCAGTGGCATAATTTAATGACTCCTAATAATGGTACTGACGAAGGTGTTCTCATGTTTTCCTCAGAACACCATGCCTGATGACTTTATGAGCTGCCTGGATTATGGCAGGTTGTTTGATGGTCATGGAAATAATTAACGTTACTAATCAGGGTTTTGCAAAGCTGAACGTTTTTCAATTCTATATTCTCTGGCGCTCCCCTTAACGCTTTCTGAGTTTTTGGGGGTTTCTCCTCTATTCTTCCTTCAACCATTTTCTAAAAAACTTTAATGTCTTGATGAGATACAACATATCCATCTGGAAGTCTTGATAATCCATCAGCGTTCTGCTGGGAAGCTCCCATTCTATGGACAATCTCAAAGTCATATGATTGCAGCTTCAGGGCGCATATGACCAATCTCCCCTCTGTTTCCTTTGTTATTAATTGACACAAGGAAGAATGTCCTGCGATGACCTTAAAATTCATTTCATTCACATAAACTCAAAATTGTCTACAGCGTATATTACTGCCAAACACTCCCATTT
The DNA here is from genome assembly GCA_022478985.1 of Massospora cicadina. Taxonomy (NCBI): domain Eukaryota; kingdom Fungi; phylum Entomophthoromycota; class Entomophthoromycetes; order Entomophthorales; family Entomophthoraceae; genus Massospora; species Massospora cicadina. The sequence goes on from JAKSZP010010655.1 coordinate 16,322, forward strand.
GGTTATAGTATAATTCCTCTTAGCATCTGATAGCTTATGACTGACATATGCCACTGGATGTTCACTTATTCATTATTGACTTGGCTCAGAATGGCTCCAATCAATAATAATGATGCATCTGACTGAATTATGAAGGGACAATTGAAATTAGGATATTTCAAAATGAGGTTGCACATTAAAATTGTTATGTGTTGTCAAACAATATATGTGATTCTTCATTCCATTCAAATCCCTTATTTGGCTCTTTCAGTAAAAGGAACAATAGCTCAGCAGTTTCTGCAAAGTCCTTAGTAAATTGAAGTAATACTTAACCATAACCAAATTACTTGTACGTCACTAACGCTTCTTGTAACTGCTTCTGTTTGATTACTAACACCTTCTGATGTTGCAGCTATAATCCCTTAGAGCTTATGATGAAACCTAGATACTCTGTTTTTTAAGAAGAAGTGGCATTTTCTCAGGTCAAATTTCAGATTAACAGCAGACAATCGCTTAAAAAGTTTTTCTAGTTCTTAAATGATCCATGAATATCCAACTGAAGACGTTTATGCTGTCTAATTACCCCAAAATTCATGACAACTTTAAGTCTCCCAGTTTGGAATCATTGCCCTTTGAAATGTAGCAGACGCTTTGCAAAGTCCTTGCAGCATTTGAGTTAGTTAATACAGGCCCTGTGTGGTGATTAATGCACATTTTACTAATCTTCTTTTGGCAATTCTTTTTTCTAATATCCTGAAATCAAGTCCATTGCTGAAAAGAATTTCGCTTCTCTCAAATGATCTATTTCATCAACTATTTGAGGAAAAGGGTACAAATCCTTTTTGGTGATTTTATTCAAATGATGGTAGTCAATCACATCTCTGTTGGATCCATCCTTCTTTTTTATGATCAGGATTGGACTGGCCCTGGACTAGAAGACGGCACTAGAAATCTATGATCACCAGCTTGTTGGTTTCATCCAAAACCATTGCTTCAGCAGCTTTTGACCTTCTGACTGGCCTCATTTGTATCAGTTTGAATTCACCAGTATCAACCTTATGGATCAAATTTGCCACACATCTGAGGTCTTAGTCATTATGGGCGAATATTAGCCATTAATTTTGGGTATCTAGAGTACATTTCCTGTTAATACTCAATTAATCCATCCATTTGGTCACAGTTCACCAATATGTGGACGTCCTCAACAGGATTTCCCAGTAATCAAAGTTCAGACAACGTTCCAAAGTTGCGAACATTCCTAATTTTTATTATCAGGATTAGATGAGTGAATGCAAGAACTTGGTTTTTTGCCACCCAGATAAGATCACATCCAGATTGGCCAATAACATCTGAATTTCCTCAGGGCCTGGGATCAGGATCCCCAGAGCTACCAGGGCTCAATCCCGTTTTTTTCTCTATGGGGCTTCAATTAAGGGTGGTTAGATGAGCGGGTAAAACTGCTTCCACCCCTAGTGCAGGTTTTGAGTTCAAAACCTGTATTGGCTAGAAAACATTCTTGATGTGGTATGTTTGTCCCAAGGTCGACCCACCTTGAATAATTTTTTTATTTTTTTCTATGGGGCTTCAATCTCCGCATACAATTGGTCAAGAATTTCCAAGGTTACCCTGTGTTAACCACCATCTGCATTCCCAGAGGAACAATAATCAAAGATATGGCCCATAACACTATTAAGCAGTTCTCATTGATCTGTGTCAAAATTTTTCAGCTTTTTCTCTAACTAGTCTATAATGTATCAGGATTATGGCATCCTTAAAATTAGGTATATGAGGTACTCTTCTTTGCTAACTGCGTTTCTCTTTTGTCTGTTAGACCAAGGGCAACGTCTGACCTAAAATGGTAAGGATATTTTCTTCAAAGTCACATAATATGCCATACTTTCTTAAAACTCTATACCAGTAAAGGATATTGTAATTTTGACTCAATAGTACGATGTAGGAGCTGAGACAAACGATGATACATACTAGAGATTTATTGTGCTATAGGCTCCACAAGAAGTAGTACTAATGGGACAAGCTGTCCCATATTCTTTCTTGTGATCCAAGCCCATAGAAATCTTCATATGCTTCACTAATTTAGTCAAAGCAATGTTAATTGGTACTATACTCTCGATTATGGCTCTCATTTAACTCTACTAACTAAAATATCCAAATATGTGCACTTGGAATATGGTAATATAGTAGTTACTGAGTGTATAGCGGCATCTGAGACTGAGTCTAAAGTGTGAAACGATTGTTTTGATAAATCAGAAAATGCATCATTGATTATACTAATAGGAATGGACATATTGAAGTCATCATTTCTTATATTAAGCAATTTCTCATCTCTTTTTAAAAGTTTCTTGCCTTCTCAAATAACTGGCATGCGTAGGGTTGAGCGAACTCATAATTAATTTCATGTTTAACTTTCAATTTTGCTCTAGTTATAAAGTAAAAATTCATATTTAACACTTGATAAAGAGGGTCCAAAATGATATTGTCTAAACATATCATAGGTATTAATCTCTTCTTGATATTTATCCGTTTAAATGGTCATATCTGTAGATATAGATTGTTCATCATCTAGACTGCAGGGCCTTTTCCTATCTCCTTATAAGATTCTTTCTCTTGGGGGCAAACCATATTCACCTGTTCCTTGGGGTTCTTTCCCCAAAATTGGTGGGCATAATACCCATTTTGCTAAATCTGTTGCAGGTGGTTCATGATTTAATTTTCCCTCCTTTATGATTCTCAGGTCGTTCCCCATCTGGTCAAGACTTCTGAGCTCCTTATTCTGGTAATTCTGTTTCCCATAGGTTATTTATTAGTGTTAAGGTTATTCTTAAATTCTGATGGGGGGCGTCAAACATAGATCATAACATCTTAAGTTGATATACCATTTTGTGAGGTAGTTGTCATATTGGTTAAGGCTGAGACCATGGATCAGTTAAGGTTATGCTAGGGTTGAAGTTCCACTTTCATGGCAATCTGAGCATCATAATTTGTTAATACTTTTGCATCTGTTAATATCAGCGCCTCATTATAGAAAATATTCGTCAATAGCATTTAAGGATTCATCCTTTTGGAACTAAATCCCTGTGTACTCTTTTTTTCCAATTAGCCATTCATTACAGACTCACTGAAATCATTTATAATGCCTGCGTTGCATCCATATAAGTCCAAGTGTTTCCATTTAAATGTGGCGATACTAAATTCTGAAAATTGTATCTAAACAGTTAAGGACAGTAATAGCCTTCTGGAAATCACTGCGGCTAATCATCGTAATTTTGAATATCTTAAAGAATGTGGGGAGCTATACTTATAAAAGATGTGTAATTAAATGATGTGCCAAAATCTTTCAGTCTTGACTGTATTGGCAATTGTATGTAGAATTTGTCCAGCATTTCAGGTAGTTATTAGAGTATTTTCAGGGGTCACTGCTGAATTGCAGTGAATGCACCAGGCACGCTCCTTGTGAATGGAGCATTTCCCACGTTACTTGCATTTTTTCCTGCTCATCCTCACCCAATTCTGTCTCAAGCTGACCACATGTACATTTGTGAGTTTCTACTTCATGATAAAGCTATTTCTGCTTTTCTCCTAATTAGTAGACTTTCCCAACCTTAATTTTGAGCCTTGATTCAATAATCAGCAAATCCTTGACAAATTTAGTTTTTTTTCTGTTAACTCAGAAATTTATCCCATAAGGCACATTATTTGTTTTTGCTTTGAGATCCACTTACTCCTCCATCTTTTTAACTCATTCTTCCACTTTTTAAATTAGCCTGCAATGCTTAGATTAAAATGGTCTCATTCATACTCTTTAATTCAAACCATATCTTCAAGATTTTATTCTTGAAGAAGCCATTTTGCTTTGTACTTCTATTAACTCAATTACCCCCTGTAGTAAACATTACATGTAAACTTTTTAATTTAATGCACAAGTTCATGACTCTATTGTAAAAATCGAAAAGGTTTCAATTAAAGATAATCAGTAAGTTAATTTTTTTCTATAAGCGATTTCAAACCCACTTAGTTATCCTCTTATTATATTAGTGAGAAAATAGATCAGTAAATAAATCTCCCAGTATTCTTTTATAAAAAACAATTATTAATAAATATATAAAAGTAAACAATCTATATCATGTTTTGTTTAATTATACTAAGGGGGTTTTAATAAGGAAGTGAGCAAACAATATTTGATTTATGCCTTGTTAAGTACGGCATTCACTACCAATAATATTAACCAAGAAGAACCATCTAGTACTAAAAAAATATTAACCAAGAAGATTCTAACATCAATGGATTAACTCTTCAGTTGTCCATCCACTTAGTCAGCAATCCTCATTGACTAGATTATAATCCTTACAATTCTTTTCCCAGAATAACGTGTCACGCCATCTTTAACTGATCTCAATAGATTAGCCATTATGGATTAATGACTATGTTCATTTAATGGAACACTTACTCATTTAGGGTAGCCAATTCATCCAGACTACCCTCTAGTCACTGATTGACAAGTGCTATAAACGCTTCAACAACTCCAAACACCCTTATCAATGGGTGATTTGACCTGATTGTTTCATATTGGATATCCAGTTGTTAATCAACTAAATCCGCTTGAAATTGTTGGAGATCATCCCCAATAAACCGTTAATATCAGTTACTACCAGGATTGAGTCCTGTTAATAAACTTCTTATATTGTCTCATCAAAGAATGGACATGATCAATAGCTATCAGATATTAATAACTCTAGTTTTTATTAAGGTAAGCCATCCCCAATAGTGCAAGACAGACTTAATTGATAACTGGATAACGTGTTCATAAGGAAATCCCAACTCAAGGTCATAACCTTTGGCTTAAAAACGCGCCAGCAGTTTTCAAGTGCCATACTGATGATTCTTTGGGGGATCTCAAGTTCTCATGTACAATCTCTCAAATTTGGGTCCTATTTGATCTACTACTCTGATACAGAGCAACATGCCAAGGCTTGGTGGCTGTGGTTGCAGCCCTTCATAAGGATTGGTTAGTGGAAAAACCATCTAAGTGTGAGTTTTACCAGGATTAATTGCAGTTCCTTAAAACTTGTGCTTCTAGGATGGTCATGCTATTGCACCTTTAAAACTAGTTGTAATTTGCTATTGGCCTACTCCTGTGACGCAGAAGCACTTGCATATATTTTTCTTGGTCTGTTAACTTCTGAATAAGTTCTCACCTGATATATCTGAGCTAGTAGCTCCCTTACACCCTCTTACAGGTAAATTGCCCCTTTTGTTTGGACCCTATAATGAAAGAAAGCGCTTGATAATAAAGTAACTTTTCACTACACATTGTTTTGCAACATGTTGATGAGGTAAGCCCTTTATTGTGGCGTGCGATGCCTCTGGCACACCAGTTGGTGCTGTTATTCTGAAAGAACATGTGGGAGAGAACATTCAGAGCTTACTTTTTAAGGAATTTTAACGTAACAGAGTGCTCTTAGGCCATATATTATATATAGCTATCCACAGTTGTCTGGTCATTGATGCATTGGTGGTAATTTTCTAGATAGCTAAACATCCAGATACTGTGTGTACAAATCAAAAGTCTCTTGTGTACTCTCATAAGCTAAAAAGTCAGCTTACAGGAAAACCAGATTCTGACATGGCCTTCTAAACTTCAATTTATAAGTATGAGTAATTTAAATGGCTACAAATATTCTACCAGATATCCTGAGCTGAAATCCACTAATGGGTCCTTAACTAGATAAAACCTCTCACTTGGAAACATTAATTCATCCAGAAATAATCATGACCCCACACCCCACAGCCACTGCCGTGGTGGATTTTCACACTTCAAAGCCTAAACATAAATCCCACGGTGTAATGTTTGGTAATAGTACATGGGATTCCACTAGGGTTGGGAAATAGGAAATCCCTTATGATGGCTGTGATCCCATTCTTTGACAGAACTTAATGGTGATTTTATATTAGCTTGGATATTTTATCTTATAAAAATATTTATTTTTTGGCAAATTTATTTAAAATTTAGGCTCCTGATCCACCAACTAGCAGTTGCTGGGATGCTGGCACTTGTTAGACTTTTGACTTCTAAATTATTATTAATTCACATAGCTCTCGCTGGGATACCATTTATAAGTTTATTATCATTTCCCTTTCATGACCTAAGGTTCTATTGATATTTCTCTTAGATAAAGCTCATCTTATATGTCTGGACTCCCACCTTGGAGTTTCATTTTAAAAACTATTTACTTAATTATCAAGTCTTCTTGATTGGCAAGAGGAGAAATAACCAAGTTTGGAAGCTGTGAGGGCATTTGCACATCACAATCAAGATGTTGTTACAGGATAAAATGGAGCAACCAGGACCAAAATGTACCTGGAAACCTCTCAATTTGGGACTTTAGGTCACTGACAAGGGCACTAGTGCATTAAGTATGGCATGCTAAATCATCTAAGCAGGCGTGGTGTGATTTCTCGCCATACCTTGTCCCACATTAGAGCTAGGGTTATTATGCACCATTTGAGTGCAGCCTTGTAAGCCCACCAGGTGACAGAGGCTGGCGGAATATGAACGTCCACCACACCTTGGAATTTTTAGGTATATCCTGTGGTATTTAGTGCTTTGTGTGCAATATATCAGGATTCCTGAAAATTCCCAAATTTAAACTTACCTTTTAAATATTGTTTATGCCAAAAATTTTGGAATTCTGAAGCAACTATGTGCAAAACAAATGAGGTAATTTTTTTAACATAGGTTTGCAATATTGTCAAATGGTGAGTGAGGTCTTGAGAACCTTGTACGTTACATAATTACAAGTCATCTTTTTTGGTGGGTTGTGCTTAGTTAGAAGCCCACAAGAAGTCCCGGTGGCAACGTCCCAAGCATTCCTTTGAACCCTTGTATCTTCCTCGCTGTTTTAATCGCTTTCCAACAAGGAGGATGTGAAGTTTTTGTAATAAATTGGACTGATGGTGTTGAGGCCTCTTGCACCCATCAGGAGACCTCCAGGGGCGATGTTGACGCTTTCTATAGCCCTAAATTTCCAATTGATTCTATAAAGCTCCCTTTCCTGAAAAGTCTCTAATTGGAAAGCACTTGATTGTGATTACTAGCCTTATTGGTCCTGGTTTAAAAAACGATGATTTAAGCTTTTGAGGGGATGACTTAACAATTGGCGATTTTACATGGGCATTCCTAGGGTTGAGAATTAGGAAATCCCTCACACCAATGGTTGTAATCCTAATCTATGATGAGACTTTATTTTTAAGCTGTTATGAAATAAAATATCTTATCCAAAAAATATATTTATCTTTTAATGAATTATTTTATATATTTTGGGCTCCTAATCAACAGCTAATGGTTGCTAGGATGCTGGTATTGTTAGGTTTTTGATGGCCAAATATTATCAATTCGCTTAACTCTTGCTGGGCAATATTTATCAATTTTGGATCAGTTTTCCTCTTGGCTTTTATACACTTTCATTAACTCTCTGAATAAAGCATTTTATATATGTTTAGACCCCTACCTGCTAGTCACATTTAAATTAATATTAAAATTGATTAAGTTTGCGTGGTTGGCAGAGAGAAAAAACCAAGTTCTGGAATGCTATGATGGTGTTTACGCATTAGGATTAAGATGTTGTAACAGGATAAACTGGATCAAATAGGACCAATGGTTGCCTGGAACCCTCTCCATTTGGGACCTTAGGCTGTCGCAAGGGCATTAGTACTTTTAGCATGGCAATCATGGATCATCTGAGGCAGGCATGTAGTGATCACTCTCCAAACATTATCCCACGTTTAAACCAGGGTTGGTATGTGTCTTTTTGTGCATTCCTGTGAAGACCTCTGGGTGATAGAGGCCAGCGGCATATGAAAAGCTATTGGACCTCAGCCTGTGGTGTATATTATGTGTTATTATCGTTTTGTATGAAATCTCTCCAGAACGCCTGTACTTAGCAACATAGAAATTTGATTTTTGGTATTGTTTAAAAAATGTTTTGAGATTTCAATGCAGCCTATTTCATTTAATAATTGAGGTACCCCTCTTTTAGGAATAGGTTTACAACATTGTTGAATAATAAGCAAGGTCTTGGGTACCTTATATGATACAAACAGTCTTAAAATCATTATCCCTACAACCTATGAGACATGGACTAAAGAAATTCCTTCCATACCAGTCCTTACATGCCAACAGAATAAGATTTACTCCTAAAAGCTGTTTTGGCACCCCCGTCCTCAAACCCTAAGAGTTGCAACCTCCTACCAAAGCTTGACGCAGGTAAGGACACATCTGGATGATACTACCAAAAGTATCTAGTAATCTATTTTCTTAATAAAGACTGGGTATCTTCAGATCTACGTTCTTGTGACAAAAGGGAACATCATGATACACCTACTATGGTAATCCTGGTGTAAAGTAATGTGATAAGATGATTAAACGTATTTTTGATAGCAATGGCCTCACAAAGGACATCCCTGATCAAATAGTCTGTTGTCCTACGTCTGCATATTCCAAATCAGATAGAATAGTACAGAATGGTATTCTCCACCCTCACCAATAAGCTGATGGACCATGGGCCTCAAATTTGGAGTACTTTTTATTGTAGGATTGCCAACATCACAGGATTTAAATAAAGTCAAGGTAGTGGTGGACCACTTCAAGATAAGCCATTTTCTTACCCTGCTTGACAACCATTACAGCTAATTATGGCACGGCTGTTTGTTTCCCATGTTTTTGAATTGTTGGATTTTACCAGGAGGTAAGAAGTAATAGAGACTTTCAGTTTAAATTAAGATTTTGGGAGGCATTGTGCAACATGCTGAAAACCAAAATCTGTAGATCGTCAGCATATCATCCTCAATCTGTTGGTCAAAATGAGCTAAACAACCAGTCATTGAATCAGTATCTAATACTATGCCACCGCTTCTCTGGACACCTGGACAGCAGATCTTCCTTCAGAACAGTTTTGGCAATAACTCCTTACATGCATCACCAAAGGATCTTTCATTTACGCCATTTAGAAATTAAATTTTGCCATCATCGTTGGACCCCAAATCCACAGCAATATCATTCAGAGGAAAACATTGTAAAGCACATCAAGAAGTGCGTTTCCTGTCTCAGCAACAATTGACTAAATTAACCAACAACGCTAAGAAGTTTGCTGATAAAAATCGCCGTTCATCCCACTGATTACTAGTTAGTGATTTGGTCATAGTTGATTCAAAAGTTGCACCTCAAAGTGCCATGTTATAAATTGGATTGAAAGAGAGCAGATCCATTCCCTACTTCCAAGTGCTGAACATTATAATCTTCACGTGGTAATGCCCCCACCAGAAGATCCATAATTCATTTACACGCATCCTCTTCATCTCTGTTTAAAGGACAGAAGTTCGTGGAGGTAGAGCCCATCATGGTGGACGGTTCTGGAATTTAAAGCGTAGAAGATCTTAAACTCACAAGAAGAAAAAATAGTTTATGTTATTTAGTATCATGAAGAAATCCCATCTCATGAAAATAGTTGAGTTCATTTAAAAGATAGTTAAACTATAAAGAGTTGATTATAGTTTCACAAGGCCAACACCAATGCACCATTACCTTGGCTATCCAAGAAGCTTACCATTGTAAAAATTAAACTCCATACCCCACAGAAGAATTAGGCCTTTTAAAACGCACCTGAAAGGGGTAGACCCTGTCCTTTCAAGGAAGAGTAATGTAAAACCCTTGGCTCCAGCTATCAATATGATAAGTTTCATGTACCATTCAAGTCAAAAAGGGTTCAAACCCAAAGGCTCTGCCCCTTAACCAGATCTCTAACCTAGGGCATATTATGGACAAAAATCTTGGGTTGATGCTGCCCATTATGCTTGCCACGTGCCTTTCCCCAATCTACTCCTCAGTCCAAACTATCCAAGTATCAAATAATGCAGGTTTATATCTAAAGAATGAAATTAGAAAACTCTTTGTAGAACATGTAAATTTTCAGAAAAATCAATAGCTTAGTCCCCAATCCTTTTCCCAACAGGCAGTGCAATCAGAAATGAACTTGAATAGGGAAAATTTACCTAGTGTGTCACATATACGTAACAAGTTAAAGGAAAAAGGTTAAAATTTTCTAATCTATCCCCTCAATAAATTCTGAACTTGTTAAAATATATGGGACATTTGGATCCTATCAAAAATGACCAAGAAAGGCATAGGAACTAAGAGCAATACTGATATTATCTTAAATCAATCCAGGCAATGATTTCCTATACTATTGGATTGGGAATTGGTTTATAATTCCATGGATCACAGTATTCAATTTGACAACCGTTCCCTAGTATTTATTGTGGCTAGTAACTCCCCCAACCCAGGACAATAGAATACACAGCACCCTGCTAAAGTTATGGTGTTGGTTCATTTTTTAATGTTTCTATTTAAATTGAAGTTCTAGATTAGTTTGATATTTATATATAAATATAGAAAAATTTTAATGTGATTGAAAAATACCATGGTGGATCTATCTATTTTCTTGCTGAGCACAGTAGCATGAGGCATGTTGAGACCACCTTCTCATCACCTTCTTTAACGCAGGAAACCCACTACTCTCTCAACATCCCATGTGCCAATCCTTAAAGGTGGGGCGTCGCCTAGTAGTTTGGAGTTACTGTTGGGGTGGAAAATATCAATACCAACATTTCAGTTTTATTGGCTTTTCCATATCCCTACAATTTATGTCCTTCTAAAATGGGCATTTTTGCTCTCTGATTGATTTCTTTGGTATCCTATATGACCAAACTCAAGATTCTTTTGACATGTAGTTAAATCTTAATTAACTCCTCAGCTTGTTCCTGCTAATATTATTATGTTAGATTATATCTATCTGCGTCCATATTAGATGCTGACAAGCTTGGTTATGCAACTTCACTTTCTTATAACTTTTTAAGAGGTGACATGTGATAATCTCGTGGCAACTTCATTAATAAGCAAACAATTATGATGGAAAAAAATACCCACTTTAAAATTTGTTTAGTAGTTACTTCTTTTAAGATTGATGCTAAAGTCTCATTGACTTGTTCAACGCTTCTACCACATGAGGGAATGTAAAAAGTCGTAAAATGCTGTCTGAACCCTACTAGATACATAGTTGTATTGCAGAGTCAGATATTAAATTTCATTTATTATTTGAGAGCAATACTTATGGACGTCCATGTTAGGTGCTAACTTGTTGATAAAGAATATTGCAGAAACCCTTTATATAAATGCTTTTACAGCAATTGCTTCTACCCACTTATTAAAGTGTTTATGTCAAACTATTATAAACTAATTTCCACTGGATCACTTTAGTAAAAGTCCTACAACATTGAAACAGACATGGTGAAATGGTGCACTAGGCTGAGAGAATAAAATTCAACTTTCCTAAAAATTGGTTTATTTTAAAAACATTCAAAGCAGAGATCCAGTGCCTGACCAATATTTTATAACATATCTTACCACCCAAACTTATTCTTCCAAATGATGATATGTCTCATGAAGAATTACATAGCAATTCTGATGAGATCCCATACAGAACGTATTCATTGCTCACTTATCTTCACATAAGGCATTAAAAGCCTTAAATACTTCTATATTTGTACAGTTCTTATTCTTGTTGTTCTTGTACAACTCTTTAGTGTCTTCTTTAATGCTTCATCCTCATCTATCCATTCACTCTCTGGATTTTCAAATATACTCAATATCCTTATTTCTCTCAGGTGCCTATATATCAAAAATTAGTAACTATGTCAAGCCTTTCACATTAAGGTCTTTTAACTGGTTGGTGAAGGATCAAATATATCCTTGCAACTGTCTGGCACACTTTGAAGGCCTCCCATCGTGGTCCTTCATATTGTTAACCATTTTCTAAAGAGGCATGGTCATCACTTTATTTGAATGTACTCCATAAATATATGGTTAAGTAGCATAAATCTCAAATCACAACTAGGCTTTATCGTTGGGTGACTGTTTAGTTGCGTTCATCTTTAGTAAACATATTTAAGTAAAATAAAAGAGGGTGGTCAATATCATCCTCGTCTAAAAGTACTAATTGATCCCATTTAACATCACTGGCATCTGTATATGAGTATAACGGCATTTTGATATATATATTATTTGTGCTACTTTAATGGTCGTTTAAGGTGACTAAAGAAATCCTCATTTTCTTATCGTCAGTTAACAATTTCTTTGTTAAATATATGTGTGAGGGGTTCTAAAATTTTCGTAAATTTTGGCACAGACTGATGATAGTTCTTAGCATGATCCAGAGCATTTAAACATCCCTCATGCACTTTAAAAACTCAATTTGTCTTTTGTTGACATTTCCTCTAAGTTGGGTTCCATTTTTGTTTTTTAAGTGATCAAAGAACTCTAAATGACTCAAAAATGAATTTTTAATTTTTTTAATTTATTGCGGGGAAGGCCGACCATGGGATGGACACTTCTGAATAGAATCAGGAAAGACCAACTTATTACCAGGGGAGGCACCCCAGAGAAGCGATGCTATCTCTTGTTGCCAGCGGGAACGCCACTTATGGGGAGGGGGAGGGAACGTGTGAAGGGGCCGTAGCCACTATTGAGCAAATGTGGAGGAAGGGGTCTGATTTGATGAACCAGACTGGGAACCAGGAGGAGATCAGCTGTCAGCGATGCGGTGGGAGGTATCCAAACATCCATGCTTGAAAGTGGTCCACCAAATGAGACCAGAATCTGTGGACAGTTTCTGGGAGGGTGGGGGTGGAGCCTTCGATGGCATCTAAGACAATCGTGTGGATGGTCCACATGGCGATTGCAACCACCAGAGCGCAGAGGGAGGGTGGAAGGGAGGAGGCCATTGATAGAGAAAACATATCTCTTGACAGACTGAAGGGATGCGTTTGATCCTGGCCCAGCAGACGTTGAACTTCGCGCCATATCACTTTAGAGGTGGGGCACTTCTCCAGGCGTTGGAACAGCGTTCCATACTGGCCACACATGACACAGGATGAGTGTAAAGCGTTAGAGCGCTCAACTGTATGATACACCCGCCTCAGGCAGCGCCACACATGGGAGCGGACTTGAGGCTGCAACAGAGGGTGATGTACATATTTTCAGATTGTTTTTGGGTCTCAATGGAATAAGGGATGTCCATCATGTCCAGGTAGTCCACCCTGGATAGGACATGGGGCCAAATTGGGGATCATGCCATCATGGATGGGTAGCCCCTGTACCTCTTGTGTGAACTGAGGAGAGGGACGGCCTCTTTGGGTTGTATGTCCGCTAATATGAATTCTCCACTCTGCACTCCGCATGGAGAGTAGGATTCGTTTGTAGTGGGTTTTAGTCCCATGAGGACATGTGGCCGATGTGTGTGATGTGAGGTATTTCATCAGGGAGTGGGGGTTCGATGGATTGTTGAGGCCCAAGGCTTGGGAGAAGTTTGAGCGGGCTGCGCGGGACCAGTGTTGGGATGGGAGTGTAGGAGCGGTGACAGCCGCGATCCAGGTGCCCAGGATCTTGGCAGCATGGGCTTTGAAGTCAAGCAGGTCCATGCCACCATGATGATGAGGGCCAAACATGACCTCTAGCCGCACTGGTGGAGGGCGGCCTGACCAAAGCCATCCTTGCAGCAAGGCATACAAGGATTTGAAGAAGCTTGGGGAGAAGGGGATGGTGTGGGCTCCGAACCAGACTTTGGATAGGAGCATTGAGTTAGCTAAAACAACCCTGCCAGTAAGGGTAGTAGGGTGGGCTCTGAGAGAAGCGATTCGCTTTGTCACGTTGTCCAGAATATGGCACTCCATTACTGCTGACGTGTATCCGCCTGCCTCCATCCACACGCCCAGATGGCGCACCAGTCCTATGGTAGGACGTGGCATGAAGGGGAGCACCAGTGGAGTGGTGTGTGTTGAGTTAGTAAGGCGTGGACATGGGTGAGCAGATGGGCCAGGTTGGGAACTAATTGCTGGGGCCCAGCAGTTCTGAAACCGACCAAGGAGGATGATTTCAGTTTTGGAGGCGTTCAGTGCCGCGTTGCTTACCTGGGAATATTCCTGGATGAGAGCTTCAAGAGCGCATGCATCTTGACTATTAGACACCCCAACCACACAATCATCTGCGAATGCCAATATCTTGACTGGGGCTTGGCCTGGCACATGGACCCCAGTGAGTTGGGCATTCACATTTTGCAGTAGTGGGTCAGGGCTGAAGTTGTATAAGAGTAGGCTGAGGGGGTCCCCTTGTCGCAAGCCCCTTTGAGGGCGGACTACTTCTGTTAGGAAGCCAGGGCCACGCACTGCCATTGTTGCAGATTCTGTGAGCAGCATCACCCAGTTGATGAATCGAGGGGGTAGGCGGAATTGATGGAGGCAGGCTCTTAGGTATTCCCAGTTTACTCTATCATAGGCCTTTTGTTGGTCCAAGAATACAAGTGCCCCAGAGGCTGTGGACTGACATACATAGCCACAGAGTGCACGTTGTCCCAAATTGACCTTCTGGGGATGAAACCAAATTGTTCTGGGGAGATGGTGGCAGATGCTACAGTCCCTAATTGGTTAGCCATAATTTTTGTTAAAATTTTAGTATCTGTGTTTGTTAGAGAAATGGGGCGCCAGTTGGCTAAGTCAAGCTTATCCCCTTTCTTGAAGAGTGTGACAGTAAAGGCCTCATGTCCTCCTAGTAGGAGGCACGTTTTCAACAGGCTTTGGTTAAGTGAGGCGAGCAGCAATGGGGATATATATTTAAAATATTTTTTGTAGAACTCATATGGAATGCCATCTGGGCCTGGGCATTTTTGGTTTGGCGCACCACAGATGGCTGTCCATAATTCATTCAGAGTAATTAAATTCATTATTTCTGGATATCGGAAAATGGTGCAGATATGAGTTTGGTCAAGAAATTCCGCCACTTCAGCCAGCTGAATTGGTTCAGCTCGGTACAACTTGGAGTAATATTTTTGCGTTTTGATTGCCACTTCAGCCAGTGTATCCGCAATAGAATTATCCAATCTTCACACCTGTGTGCAGGCCACGCTCTGGCATGGTGCGAAATTTTTTTTAAAGAAATATGTGGTGCACTTGTCGCCTTTTGTGATGTGTGTGGCCCTGTATTGAACACAAACCCAATGTTTATGTTGCCTTTCGAGTGTGTTGAGGTGGGCGGCTGCCTCCACCCAATTCCAGCCCCATGCAGGGCTGTATCCTGAAACTGGGATGTTGGACTCCAAGTGTGCCAATTCTGCCAGAGCATGCGAGATAACCGCTGATGTGGCTCGTGAGCATCTGGAGGAGATATGGCGAGAGTGGTGGATGGTGTCCCTTTTGAAAGTTGCCCATGTGGAAATGGGGTCCGCGCAAAATGGTGCAACAAACTTTTTTGCCAAAGTTGCCTCTTCCACCCATGTGGAAAATCCTGGTGACACAAGCTCAGGGGGGGGCGAATTTTGCACCAATGTGGGGCCTTAGCAACTGTGACAGGTAGGTGGTAGGTTATCAAGACCAACTGATGGTCGGAGAATTCCATTTTTGTTGTTTTGAAGTGGGAGATGTGGGGTTGGAATTTCACCGGCGTTAGAATAAGGTTGATGTGGGTCATGGACCTTAATTGGCTGTTATGGATGTGGGGTTGCATCATGTTTTTGAGCAGCGGGGCATGTTGTGGCAGTGCATCCATTAACCCAAGGGTGGCTTTTAGAACGCATAGTTCTACATGACCCTGTGGGGCATGGGGTAAGGAAGGCCACCAGTCCGTTGGTGAGGTTAGCCAAAAGTTCATGTCGCCAACTAGGAAAGGATCTGGGGGTAGCGGGAGGGATTTGACCATTGAGAAAAATTCCTGACGCTTGTGTGCACCATTTGGGGCATATATGTTGACGATTGCATGCGCTACATCAGCCCACAAGAAAGTGACGATGAGCACTTGGCCATTTAGGAATGTTTCTGAGGATACAAATTTGAAAAATTATTTTTCCAAATTAACACCCCACAGTGCTTTGACCAAAAGGATAGGGATGGGAGGAGCTTTATCTTCCAAGTTTCCTCGGAACCTCATGGACAGTGGGACTCTTGGATGGCCAGGATATCCACGGGTAAATTGTGTTGTAAAAAACTCAGTTTCCTAGCCCAGGACGGGGAGGCCTTGAGTCTGGTGATATTTAACGTCCCTAAAGTGAAGGTTTCCCCCATTGCACCTTAGGTGCGAGGGGGTGGGCCCCCAAGCCCACCAGCCTCTTCTAGGTCCCCACGGGCTTTCACAGCAGCGCGGGTGTTAGCAGCAACACTGTTAGAGTTTTTGTTGATTTTTGCAGAAAGAGTCACGTTGGCTTTGGCCTTCACTTTTTGTTTTCCCAACGTCAGACGAATTTTTTGCGGTGTGGATGAGTTCAGTG
Organism: Massospora cicadina; assembly: GCA_022478985.1. Classification (NCBI taxonomy): domain Eukaryota; kingdom Fungi; phylum Entomophthoromycota; class Entomophthoromycetes; order Entomophthorales; family Entomophthoraceae; genus Massospora; species Massospora cicadina. The sequence goes on from JAKSZP010010655.1 coordinate 32,683, forward strand.
CACCATTGAGTGGGTCAAAAAAAATTTTCAGTTGGGATAGGTCCCAAGTCAGTTTCAACTGGAGCTTGGGTGCAACGATTGGGTGAGATCAAATCTCCCATAAGATCCTCAGATTGAGTGGCCTTCTTGGCATGGGCTTCCCAATCTGATTGGTTGATGGATTCCCAAGTTGCTTCCACTGCAAAGGTTTCCATGTCCTCCTGGCATTGTGAGTGTGGGATAGCGGTGGTGTCCTTGGCCGCTTCCTTGGCCGCGGCCCTATGGGCCTGCTTGGCCTTCTTCTGCTCTTGCGGGGAGATAGGCTTTACCAATAGGTAGCAGCCTTGTGCTCCCCACGGGAAAGCCTCCTTGGTGCTTGCGGTTGGTTCATAGTGCACCTCTCCATTGGCCATAGCTGCCGAGGGGTGCTCTTGGAATGTGATGCCCTCCTTGATGGGGCACACATGCGACTTATGGCTGAATGCATCACAGTGGGTGCAAATGGGGGGCGCGCTGTCCACGGTCACCCAGAATGGGTGGGTGGTATGCCCTGCAATATCAATAAAAGTGGAGTGCAGGATCTGGATTAGGTCCTTCACGATCTCCTCAGTTGGGGTCAGAACTGTGATGGCTTTGCTGGTGCACAGGTGTGGCATCAGCGTGAAATGTTGCATTTCAAAAGATTGTATTTCGCCGTATATGGTGAGACCATCTTTCAGGTGTTGTTCCAAAATGTCACACTTTACCATAGTAGGCAAAAAGTCAAACGTGAGGAAAATTTGGTTTGATTTTATCCATCTGGTGCATTTGGTTTCAATGACCCGTTGCCCTTCAGGGAGGTCAATCACTATGTGCACCACTGCAGCCTCATCTGCTGCCTTTTTGCTTTCAAAACCTAGGTCCAGCCAACCGCGTGACATGGAGTGAGGTGCAACGTATACTGCAGTCAGGAAAATTTTATGCACATCTTCACAAAATTTTTCCCATAAGGCCATTTTTTAAATATCCAGATACACGTGGACTCCAAATTCCACCGACAAAAGTGGCTGGGAGTGTGGCGTGTTGATGTACTGGTTGTATCGTGCTTGCCATGCGAGTATCTCCAGGGAAATTGTGACCACCAGCTTTTTAAGATTTTTGTCTATTCCGTCAGATTCTCCAAGGCGTTTTTGAACATTGGAGGCCGTGTGCCTTCCACCTGCTCCTCTTACCTTGCTTGCCCAACTGCTTCCTGACATGGGCGCAGACTAATCTCCTCTGTGAGATTATCAAATTTAGATTCAGTCTTGAATTGAATAGGTTGAAATAGTGATTGCAACAAGAAAGAGAAGTTTAAAAATGAATTTTGATTGTTGTTTAACTTCAGGTTATTCCGTCTCAACTGGGTTATACTTCTTTAGGTGTTATATGCTCCTTGAATGTTATGCTGCTTATGGTGATGTCATTTGAATAGATAAGCACAATAGATATCTTCTAATCTAAAGTTCTTTTTATAACATGTGTAACGTCTCCAGGCATTGCACACGCTCTGGACATATGTGTTGGCTCATAAAAACCTTATATGTTATTAAAGCGCTCTTTCCTGGTCTTTTGTTAAAAATTTATTGTCAGTATCTAAAGATTGAGTTCATCAAGGAGAAGCATTGCAGACTTAAATTGGTTTAATGTAACATCATTGCAAAAGAATAAGGTACAAATCCCTTTTTTATCAGGTTATTTAAGTTTTATTAACTAGAGGAGTGGTAGCATAGCGGGGTGGTTCCTGATCCACTCTGGGTTGGGTTTTGATTGAAACAGTTTGAAACCAGCACAGGCTAAAAAACTCACCGTGGTATATTTGTCCCAAGGTCAACCCACATCGTTTACTTTTTAAATTTTATTAACCCATGACTATCCTTTGATTTTGTCTTTTTTTGCATTATTAGTATGGGTGACGCTCAAGGATCTTTAGATACGCATGTCAGCCAGGCATCAATGAGCTGCTGCATTTAATTTGAATGTTCTTCTATTAGCTCTTGGATTGTAATTAAGATTTATAATGTAATATTTTTTGTACAAATACTATGGATTCTTTCTTTGCAAAGTTTTTAGTCGTTCAGTCTAGTACTGAAAAACTTCCTCAAACTGGTCTAAGAGTATATTAAACCTACATTCTTGTTGTTTATTTTGACTTTTATAACCTGTTCTCCTCAAAGAAAAATTGCATAAATTGTCTCAATTTTAACATAGAGATATCTTAGCCCTACCTATTTTTTACCCTTAATAAATTATACAGGGTTCTTAGTTAAGCTTCTAAAAAGAACCTTGCTCTACATGGTACCTTAAATTATAATATCTGAGCTTAACTAAGGTACTTTAACCCTAACTCCTTCTGGACAGTATATATGATGCATCGCCTGTTATGATAGATCCAAGCTAATACTGATATACATGAAATTTTTTCTCATTTTAGAAATTCACTACTTTACATGCGTATAAGGTTAGTCCTGAATCATATTCACAGGTGGGAGGGAGTTTTGTGGTTCATTTTTGTTTTTGATATTTAGTTAATCTGATAATTATAAATTTATCTGACCACACTTTCCATATGTGGCTATGTAATTTTATCTTTTTAAAAGTACTAATTATGATAGCTTGATTTCAGATATTTATCTTGGTATTAAGATTGTTAATTGACTAGATGGTCAAAAATCCTTGATTAGGGATGTATTTTAATAAAACTAGCAAGTTTCTTTTTTTTAGTACTAGATGGAAACTAGCAAGTTTCTTATGTTAAACCTAATCCCAAAGTTAAAGCTGATTAATGTTTAATTGGGCGCAATTGCCTGTACTGATGTATGTGAAGTTGATTGTTGACTTTTATAGTTAATAAAGAAGTGCATAAGTGGATCAATTGGACTGAGAACTATTGATTATGTGTTTTTTCATTGAAGTTATCATAGCGTTGTAGTACTTGTCTTGAAAATAGTTAACAAATTTCAATAGCAATGTGGCCTGCTATAAATTGTTAAAATGTTCCATTACTAATTTAGGGCTGCTAGCTTATAAAGGTTGATTTACAAAGGCTGACTAAAGACTTTGTAACGCATCTTTTTAAAACCAGCCCAGGAGGATTATAAACTTGACAGCAGATGCCAATCAAACGTAAATAATATCCAAATAAAATATAAATCATAAATTTGATTTTTTTTGGAAAAAGTTTGTTTGCAATAAATACCATTCTGTATAGATGTGCAACAATAGAAATTATTGCCAAATTTTCAAGAACCTTTATATTAGATCCCTCTTTTATTTTATTAATTATGACTATAGACACTTAGTTATCTGTATTTTGCTTCTTTTAATTAGTTTAAGGGATTGGTTATCCTTGTCTTTTCTCAATTACTTTTTGTAAGTTAATATCAATTTCCTATAAAGAAGATACTCCAAGTAGTCTGAAACCATTTGAAAATGAAAATTAACTGGATAGTTATCATCATAAAACTAACATCTTTTTTATATAAAACTTTAGCCAATTAAACTTATGCAGTAAACTTAACCAGAAAGTTCACATCTGATAAATTTAATGACAATTCAACATTAAAATACTTATTCCTTCTGCTCATTTTCTCCTTATCTTGGAATGAAAATGACTTTTTTAGCTAAAAATCTAATTGAACTCTTAATGATGATGATTCTTTCATACTTAACTAAAAATTGAGTTCTTATGAGGAATCTTAATGGTTGTTCTCAAGTACTACAGCTTTTATGAACAAAATAATGCATCCAAATTGTAAAAAAATACATAATATGCTCTCAGAGCTTAAGTTTGATTCAGACCTGGAACTTCTTAACTTGGTCAGTAATTAATAACATTTGAAAACTAGAATCACCTCATAAATGCTAAACTAGCATTTATGCATTGAATCTAATGGCACAGGTGAAATTGCACTAAGAGAAATATGGTACTGTATAAAGACAATGACCTTAGAATTTACACACAGTAAACCCGTTCAATTTAAAAGAAGTTCTTAGTAAAACAAAATAAAGAGCACACCCTTATATTAAATACTGACAGTAGCTCAGGGGCTTGCAGTTAGTAGTTTTTATAGTCTTTGAATATTGACTAGCTATAGTAAAAGCAATATCCCATTCATAATGGCATTCTCCTCTTAATATTCTCCTCCAAATCCTTAGTTCCAATTAGTGGATTTACTTTATAACTAAATAGCACTAATAATTTCTGTTTATATCATAATAATCAGAAGACAGAGATACTTGGGCATTGGCCTCAGTAGTAATTAAAAAATAGTAGAAGTTTATCCTACTAGTAATGAGATCCTAACAAATGGCCTAAAAGATAAATATAAACTAATAATGGCAAGTCTAAGTTGGCATGGGGCAAAATAGTTGATGATAAGTAGAAACTAAAAAAGGGAAGGAAAAACAAGGTCTGCAGGATGAGGTAATCAATGTATTGAGGAATTGATAGTTGCACCAGCAGATATTTAGAATTTTATCTTCATATTCAATTACCAGCAATTAGAGACGCTCTTGAGAAGTAATCAATAATAAGTTTGATACAAAGTTGCAATTACATATAAAAACGTGGGCCACAGGGAGAAATAATCCATAGTATTTCAATCCTATAAGCTTATATTGGTGTTGCATCCAGATTATGATTAAGCCCATATCTAGATATAACTATGATATATATATTAAGTAATTGGTCAATATATATATATTTATGGATGATTGCCAATTGCAACATTTCCATCCACTAGACCAAAAATCTGGGAACAAAAAAGATATGAGAGGATTGAATCAGGCCATTGAGAACCTAGGGCCATAGGGCTTACACTTTGCTGAAATTTATCATGGAACTTAACATGCACCTGGCTGATAAGGTAGTCCTTAGTGGGATCTTTTAGTGTAAAAATCAGTGGATGTCTTCTAGATGATCTTACAGAGTCCTTTTCACATGTGCTCAAATTGCAGCCCTTACAAAGCAATAATTTTGTGATATAACCCCAAATCCCCTATGTGAAAGATGTTTTAAGTCCATCATTCCTCATTATGACGCTTCCTAGACTTAATTTACAAAAAGCATGTTGGAGTAAGTTTTGCATTGTAGCTGGATTAATGTCTGCGTGAGTTTTTCTAGGTATTATTTGGAACTCATATTCTCTTCATTGACACAAGAGTATAAAATTGGGGGTGTTAAGGATTCTTAACATATAATAACTGAAATGGTGAGTGCCTCGTTTTATGTAAAAGGCAATATTATATGCAAATGTGGAGGGTGCTGTAATTGTTTGACTAATCATCAGTTTATATTAACATCTATTTAATTTTTAAATTTTATAATTATTATATATATGGCTTTGATTGAAATTACTTGAGTCCACAGCCCAAGGTTTCGTGTAGATACTGAATTTGTATTAAATTACAGTTGGCAGCACTAGCCACATCTAGAAAATATTAATAAATATTCCAGAAACTTGAATCATTAATCCTCATTGGTGTAACTTGGGCCTTTAATTTTTAAATAACTGTGGCCTGTAGCCTGATTTTTATATCGCCATTGTTAATGTTGATTATTGTTTTTCCCCACACCGGCATAAAACTAGTCATTCAATAGGATTATCATTATTCTCCTTGGCCTTTCCACCAGACGCTTAGTTTGATAGGCTGGCTATGGTTATTATGGATACCACCCCAAAGTTTCTGGCTTAGTGGCCATGTATTTCCCCATTGTGCTATTGCCCCAAAATTCCTTAATCCTTTTCCACTGTCAAATAATTGCACCAATGGGAACAAATGATGAGTCTAAATATATCAGCAGGAGCCTGAAATTAAGAAGGGGATCTGTTTTTGTCATTTATCTGGTGGCAAAGAATATCTCAGGTAGTAAAAAAGATTTTAAATGGAGCCCTGAAGTCATTATCAGTACTTGATATTAAGGTGCTCTTCCTCCTTTAAGTTTAATAAAAGACTATTTATGATAAGTAAGACCATGTTTTCTATTTTTGTTCTCCAAGGACATTGTCCTCCTAAAGTGCTTTGTTTGTGTGTACACAGACCTGTGCTATTGAAGTATGACGTCCGCGCTGATCTCAACATTTGATGCCCAATACAGGGGGCAAAATTGCTACCCTGTATCATTCTATTAATTTTATAGTTATAAGTAAGAGTATCTCTCATGCTATCCCAGCATGATTTACGGAATCTAACGCGGAAGCTCCAAAGGGCCAGCGTAAATTATGTCCACCTACTCCTCACCATAGTGAAGAAATAATTAGGCTGCCAGGCTCAGGCTCAGATGGGGTATTACCATGGAATCTTGAAGTTTTCGCTCTTATAGCTCCTTTGGAGGACCCCCAACTCCGCCTTAACATCTTTAAGCAGAACTTGAGCAATCCTTCTAGCTCCCTCGTTGACCTTGAGAGTGAGATTAGCTATTTTCAAACTTTAGTCCACTTTTATGGACAAGAGATCAATAAGCTAAAAACACTCCTCATCATTAATAACCAGAAGATTGAAATGGTTGAACAACAGTTTATCACGTAACATAATAATTTTTCTGGGTTGATTAATCAACTCCATCGTAAATTCACCTTTAACTGTGCTGATTTGTCAGTTCACTCACTATTGACAGATATTGTGATGGCCGATGAGGTTATAGTTGAGCCTTATAACCCAACTGTGCTAGTGGTTCAAAGTTGTTTTATGCTCGCCAACAGTCAGTTAGGGCTGAAGTTCAAAGCCATATTATCACAGCCTCCGTGCCCATGTTTAATGGGGTACCAGATTCCATTTAATACAAAAAATTTACCTAATTTTGATGAAAACGGAAATGTACACAGCTTCATTGTTTTATTTAAACTTAGTTTGGGTGGTGCCACAAGGACACTATGTTGGGTATATTAGTAAATTTATCAGCCTCTAAAAACCAGGAGTTAATATTTCTCAAACTACAGGAAATTGGTATGAGTTATCGCAATGTCATAGGCCTAATTGTGAAAGAGTTTGGCAGAGCATAATGGGTGACAACATGTAAAATGGTGCTTCTTAATTCTCTTTCAATAAGTATGAGTCCATTACAGCCTTTACTAAACGGTTTTATTATAGGGATCAAGTTTTTATGGATCCAAGGTGTGTTGCAAAGTGGTCACTGCACAGGTTCATGAGGGTTATCCCTTAACTAATACAACTTCCTTGTATGATGACAGGGAACATGAATCTGAGCCAATAAAGGGTTCAGTTAACACTTGACCTTTGTTCACTGTATTATTTAGGAGCTTTCATCTTACAATAACAAAAACCAATCACTAGTAAAACTTTAGTACAACCAAGAACAAGTTAATTTATTTGGGAAATAGTATCCTATATATAGTTTTGTGGCACCATAGTGCCCTCATATTAGAATTGTTGGCATACGCTGCCAAAGAATAGTTTTTACTAATTGACCTGCAGCTTTGGCATTTCATTGTTAAGAAATTTCTTTGACTCAATTCCACAGGCTAGGAGATCCTGCCCTCAAGCTGAAAAAACTATCAGGAATCATCCCCACCAGATTAAGAAAGTGGTATCATCAAATTGATCATAGATAATAACTTAGGGCTACCTCTTAGTAGCCCAAAATTGTGTCACCAATAAAAAATATATCAGGGACCATCAACTCATTCACGAATATTGGAACACATTGGGAAAAGCATAGCTGTTTAGATTTCCAAAAAAACCCCACTTAACCAGATTAACTTCTTACAACATGGCTGCTAATGTAAATACCTTTATCCAACCTCCTTCAGCCTAGAGGTGGCAGAAACTTAATGTTGGCAATCACAAAAACATAAAATAAGATAGAATTACTAGTAGCATTATTAGCTGACAAAATAGTAACAGAGCATAATAAAGAAGTGACCAGTGATCATTGGTGTGGAGCTTGTTGGCATTAAATCAGTCCAAAAATGTTGAAAAAGCATCTGTTAATAGTAAATTTAGTATATAAAATAAGCAAAATAATCCCAACCTTTTTGTTAGAAAATGGCATACTTGTAAGAACTTAGCATTCACTCTACTCACAATACAACTATTTGGAAGTCCTTATTTGTGTAGGCATCCAATGGCGACTTAGCGATGACTTATAAAGGACCAATTAATAACTTACCCCAACTTGTAGTAGTGTCCAAAACCATGAGTTTTACAATAATTAACCTCTTCACCAATTACAAATGTTGGGAGAACCAACCGTTTATTATTCTCATATTCTTTTGACTTATGATTCCATTTAAAGAGTACAAGCTTAGGCAGAGGACTGTAATACAAAAAGACTTTTTCCAAGGTCCCCAGATATTGGAGAGGTGTCATCACCAAACCCATCTTTATCGCATGATATAAAATTGGGGCTTTCCAGCTAGAGGCCTGTATACATAATCAAAAAGGCTTTCTCATTGATGAATGATAACTTGAATTCTAGGTTAAAGTTGCCGCTGACAAACATGTTACCCAACAGTAAAGTTTCCCAGAAACAAGCTTCTTCAGAGTAGCAGCAGTGTACCATTTACTCGTATAACAATTCATTGGCCTCTGGATGATAGGGCGTCATCAGTAATCCCTGAATTCCTATTATCTCACTAAATCTTAGGATGATATGAGTGGTAAAGTTGATACCATTAACTGTTAAAATAACCTGAGGGCAGCCATGCCAATAAATTACTTGCTCCATTTTGAACTTAGCATTACTTTTGGCATCTATTTTAGTGATAGCCCGTGTCTCAACCCAGAGAGTTAGGTAGTCAATTGCTAGGATGAAATATCAGCTTTTCTCAGTTTTAGGGTCAATGGCCCTACAACGTCAATGGATACAGAATTCCATGAAAACACAGGCTCCACTAGCTAAAAAGTAGTAGCTTTCTTAGGGCTTGTGTGCTTGACACATTGCGCAAAGACCAAGGTGTTTTATGATGTCAAAATTAAGGGATTCATAGTAGTATTCTCATTGAACCTGTTCCAGAGTTTTCCATAGGCCCCATGGCTGGTTACATTGTGAGCCACGGTAATAATTGCAGTGCGCACAGATGGTTATAGGCACAATAGGAATTTTTATCTGACGAATTTAACCAATTGACCATTAATGAACTTTATGTCTTCCCTCGCTTTGTTGAGGGTTTGCTGAATCTCATGTGGCTTGTCCCCAGTATCCCACTAAACATCTTCTCATAGAACGCATCTTCTTCATTTTGCAAAACTAATACATAAGGTAATCGCAACAACCCATCAGCATTTTGTGTGTGGTCCCCGCTCAGTGTAAAATCTCATAGGCATATGCTTGTAACTTAAGAGCCCATTGGGCCAACCTCCCTTCAGGCTCTTTGAGGTTATGCAGCTATCTAGTGAGGAGTGATCATTCACCATAGTAAAATGGACGCCATGAATATATACCTTGAATGATTACAGGCATATATTACCGCAAGGCATTTTCCACTCAGTAAAAGTATATTCCATGCTTCTGCTTACTAAGGGTACAACTCACATATGTTACTGGGTGTTCATCACCAAATTTGTCTACCTGACTCAACATGGTACCAAAACCATTAATGATGCATCAGTTCAAATAATGAAAGTTTAAACAAAATTTTGATAGCACAATATTGGTTCTGTCATTAGGTACATTCAAAGGGTGTCAAAAGAGTCCTGGGCTTCCTTATTCCATATGTGGCCCTTTCTTTGGATCCTATAACAACTGAAAAAGAGGCTTGCCAATAAAAGCAAAATTCTAAATGAATTGGTGATAATAGCCGACCATCCCTAAAAATACTTGCGCATTAAAAACACTTCTCAGTTGAACATGGCCCAAATCGCCTCAACCTTGAGGATTTTAGGGTGTAGCCCGCAGCGTAACAATGAACCCCAGATATTCAATCTCATTTTGAAAAAGTAACATTTGTGGCTTTATTTTCAGTTTCGCCATAGCTAATTTTCTAAAAAATTCTTCTAGATGATCAAGGTGATTTTTAAGGTGCGGCTGGAAACAATATTATTATCTAAGTAGATGAGAACGCATGACAACTTTAGATCAACTAACATGGTATCTATCGCTCATTGGAAAGTCTCTGGCACATTACATAGACCTTGTGGCATTTGCGCTTGCTGATATAGCCCATTGCTGGTTATAATATCACATTTTTCATGGTCCTCTTTAGGTAGGTCAATTTTCCAGTACCTGGATATGAGATCCATTGCTGAAACAAACTTAAGACCCAACTAAGCAATCAAGAGCATTGTAAATCCATGGAAGTGTGTATTAATCCCTTTTTATTATTTTATTCACACTGACATAGTCTATAACGTCCTGGTTGGATCCATTATTCTTTTTTACAATTAAGTTTTGACTCTCTCAAGGGTTTGAGGATGGGACCAACAACTTACGTTTGAGTAACTTTGTAACTTTACCAGCAACTATCACTTCACTTTCTTGTGAATGGCAAATTGGTCGCATATAAATTGGCAGTTGATCTCCAACGTCAAACTTATAAAATATATTCTTGGTGCACCTGAGTTAATAATCATCTTGTGCAAACTCTCCATAATATCATTCAAATAATCTGAGGGCATGGTCCTTTTGTGCTTCTGAGATCCCCATCAGTTTGTCCTGATTGAATACAGCAAAGATTGGTGGGGATTCTGGCTCATCATGTAATCCTATTTTGTTCTACTTACTAAGAGCATGAAAAGATAAAAATTCTGTAGTAGGAACTAAATTAATGAAGGTCACTATTTTATTCTTTTCTATCTGTTTTGGACTATCCAAGAGGTTGGCGACCAATATCTGAACTTCTCCGTGGCTGGGGGCTAAAATACCAAGTGCTACGTAGGATTTAATTTTTGCCTTTTTCCCATAGTGCATATATTTTGACATACAGATAATCAGGAATATCCAAGGTAAGGCAGGTCCTGATGATGCACTGTTCCTTAAATGCTACAACCTTTAGCACTTGCTCCCTCAAAGTAATCCCCTAACTCTCTTAATTTGGTCCTGTGGCTGCTGGGAACATTTTCCAGCTTGTTGATAACTTATAAAAATTATCCCATCTGCATAGACCAAACTAATATAGTCGTTCTTCTTAGGCAGGAATGTTTTCCCTTTCTGATGGTAAAACAATGGCAGAGTTTGCCTCAATATTTTGAGAGTATTGTTTTGAAAATCTCACCAGACCCTATGCTGTTGCATGAAGTCAGTGCCAATCAATATATTATAATTCTGTTTGGGCAGAACTATAGCCAGCGTGTTGAAAAAATGGAGCCAAATCATAAGGGCAAAGCATTATAGGCACCTCAAAATGTAGTATTATGTAGGCCTACCATCTCATAAAGCTTATTATGATCTACGTTGGGGGAAAGCCTTAACATCTTCATTAACTTTAGGAAACAATATTAGTTGGAATCCCACTATCAATAAGTCTCAAACTTTTACTTGGTTTACCTAAATATCGGCATAAGTTCAATCATAATATGAAAAAATATTGTTTACTTAATTAATGGTAGCATTATCTTCTGAATCAAAGGATAGTGAAAGCTGTTTGGCTACTTTGGGGAATCAATCCTTGGTGTTGGCCATGGGGATTGAAACGTTTTTATTGTTCAAAGAACTATTGGCTTCCATGTGCGCTGTTGGGTTTGCGGCTTATTCAGATAGGGTCACACCATTTTTTCAACTATTTCAGGCTCAAGGGCCATTCATATGAGCAAGTAACTGAAAAAACTTGGGCAGGTGGAACATTAGCAAAGGCGGAGGTAGACTATTCTGCATCGACTCCACCCAATCTTACCCAAGCAGGATATTTGTTCATCAGCAGGGACAACGACATTAATTTTGACAGGTTTAATGCAGTAAAACTGCAAAAAAGGCATTTTTCCGAACTTGTAGTAGATGAACTGTTTTCTCATCTTGCTTTAGCATTTTCAAATGAACCAACTTGGCCTTTGGGGTTGACCACCATTCAGTCTTTATTGGAAGATTTCCCCTCATAACCCATATGGACAGTGATGGTGTTTATGAAAGCTCAAGTTGAGGGCATCAAATTTGGCCCCAAAAACTCGCAAAAATTCGACCATTTGAGCTGTCTTCATATTCATGGTCAGCGCTGGGATCATGGCCTGATTTGAATCGTTATGTCCTCATAACGCCGAATTCATGGCAGTCCAGGCGTCAAAATTGGACAATGCTCCCTCACCCTTTAGTATCTGTGTCTCATGATAGAAGCGACTGGTGGAGGCTTTGATAAAACTCATTTCTTCAAAACTGAATGCTTAGAATAACTGTTTCCAGTTAAAGAGGTGCTCTGGACTGCCAAACTCCCCACAATTGCAACCTTTGTTTCTTCATAAATCCATCTGCTGGCAACTAAATGGGGTAAGAATGAGATTCTGGGTTGCCATGTCAAGGCAGTTGACCAAGGTAACCGCCTTATGGGGATTCCACAACCAAAATGGCCTTCTTGAACAATTTGATGAACGCTGTGATATTGTTTCTTTAAAACTCCACCAGTTTTGTAAGTAGATGGAATATCATGGTTTCAGGGGGATTGCTGTCAATTTTTGGCTTCTGACCAGTGGTTTTCTTGGAAGAAAAAGAGCGCCATACTGGGTAAGCTGCTGAGGTTTCTTACGCCTTTTGTGGATTTCTGTGACTAGAATCAGTGGGACTGTCATCCCCAGATGAGGAACTTTTTAATATAAAACAGATCCACTTTTAATATTCTTGTGACTGCATCTGATGTCTCCTTATAACTTAAACAATCGGTGATGGGTTTTCCCACTTCTTGTGGCCCTATTTCCATGCATTTACTTTTGGCAATTCCATTGTTTTTTCTAAAGTTCCTTGGTAGGCTGGCGGAGTTTGTTAGTATTATGCACGATGTTTTTACTAACAAAATAACTTGATTTTGTGCTTAAATCACCTTTGAACCCTGTTTCATCATAATAACCTCCATTGAGGCAACTTAGGATTTCAGTTCTTCTCTCTGCTTTTGAGATATGGAATCTATTGCCCTAACTTTAAAATCCCAAAAACTCAGTCCAAATTTCCTTACCTCAGCTTGGTTGTAAGTCTTCATGTCACTAATTAACATGTACTGCTTCGCGACTTCTTCCTTTACATCTTTATGCTGCTTTATGAGATAGTGGATTGACTCAAGCATCTTTACAGAAAATTTCATTACCCTTATTCTAGTTCCACAACTTCAGGAGTTCTGCACGCTTCAGTCTCAGCTTGGCCACTCCATTATCTCAATGGTTCATCGCTCATTCTCTTAACTCTTAACTTTTTTGGACAAATCATCTCAGAACCCCCTTTAGTAAGCATTACTTGTTACAATGTGGTCACTGCACAGGTTTGAGAGGGTTTAATCCTTGACTAATACAACTTCCCTGTATGATGACATGGAACATGAATATGAGCCACTAAGGAGCAGTTAACACTTGACCTTTGTTCATAGTATTACGTTGACACTTTCGTCCTACAATAACTAAAATTAATTACAAGTAAACTCTTGTACAATCAAGAATAAGATACCTCAAAAGGAAAATATTATTATACGTATATAGTAATCTGGCACCTTAGTGCCCTCCTATTAGAATCACTGGCATACACTGCTAGAGAATATCTTTTTATTCATTGATCTGCAGTTTTGGAAAGCCATTGGTCTGCGCTATATTTAACTCAATTTTCAAGCTTGGCGATCCTGCCCTTAAGCTGGTAAACTATTGGAAAAAAATCCACGACGATTTAAGAGAATCTAATCATGAAATTGATCTTAAATGATAGCTCAAAGCTCCATCCCATAAGTCTAAAACATTAAAACTAATAAATTGTATAGGGGATCATCCCCAACGCATTCACTAGTATCAGAACACTGGAAAAAGCATAATCTGGTTAATATAACAACAACTTGCTAAATAATTTTGATGACCAAATTGCACTGCATCACACCTGTGAGCACTACTAAGAATTGGATCAGGTTTTGATCCCTGTTTTAAGTGAGGAAAGCAATAAACCCATATGGCAAATTATCTCCACTGCTGAGCCGCAACTTTTGAGGCGCCTAACCCAAATCGTCAGGAGCTCTGTGACCATTTTGATAAGGTCATTTCCTCAAAGCCAGGAATAGCTTGGCCTTACAGCCCTCGTTCCCATAGGCCTGAGATTGCTAGGTTACCTGTTATCTTTGTAAAACCCTAGAGAATTATGTAATTGTTGCCTAATCTAGGGTCAAAACTCAAGGTTCATTCTGTGATCCATGGAAAGAAGGAAGACTTGGGAAAAGGAAGAGGAATAGAGCTATGTATTATCTACCTTCATCTCTTCTAAAAATCCAAAGTAAGACAAATCTCTAGAACCCCAGTTAGTTGTAACCTTATCCAACCAGGTGCCCATCTTCAGCGTTGCACCAAGAAACCACATATGATATAGTAGTCAGGATGTGGGGAACAAATCCTAACTGACTCTTAGTCAATTCAGGGTCCTGAAGTTTTCAGTGAGCTAGTAGGCTTTAAGGGCCAAAAAAGCTACAATAGGACTGAGAGTATATGAGAAACAATATTTATTTAGATAAAGCTTCAAGGTGTTTATATTAACTAAAGTCTAAAAGTAGAATAGTAGAGATGATTTATAATAGGCAGCAGGTAGATAAGCAGAGGTATTAGAAGGTGGGAGATAAGGAATTTACTAGGACATAGAAGCCTATCTTAGAGAAAACAGTTGTCTTAAGTTGCCAATAAAATATTAATAGTAAGATTTTATAATAAATAAAGAATCAATTATTCTCAGCATTAGTCTCTGGTAATTGTGATACTCAAAATCGCTACTTGGATCAATCCCCAACATATTGGGACCCAATAATTCATTCAAAACGTTTTTAGTAATTAATGAATATGATTTCTGATACTTCAATATAGCTCAATTCAATTAAATGAGAAAAACATCTCAGTATTCCCTAATAGTTAAATATTAGAGAGTCAAACGCCCTTGTAAGAGGCCTCACCCATAAAGAGGGAGAATCCTGAAAGAACCCCCTCCAAGCCTCGGCTAGGGGTCAAAAGCCAAAGTTAGAAACATCAGATCTTGCAGGCGTAGTTTGTCATGTATATCAGAAGCAAATAAATTTTGGGTGTCCATGCTTTTGCAAAAACAAAGAGAGATCCAAAATAGTAGGGTTGTATGGGCCAAAAGGTAGATGGCGCGGACACAATGGAGAGATCTGGTAAGAGTCATCAGGGAGTGGCCCTGGAATCAGGGATTAACCCAGAAAGGTCATTGGTAGTATTAGCCAGCATTGGGGAGAGGTCCCATCAAGATCATTAGCAGTGTAGACAGCATTGGTAAGAAGCCTAAAAAGATCATCAGCAGCAGGTGCTGGCATTGGGAATTGTACCTGGAGAGATCATCGGCATTGGGTGCTGCATTTTGTATGGGAACTGGAAAGATCATTGGCACTGTAGCTGGCATTTGGGAGTGGCATTAAATTTGGGGTTTGTCCCTGGCAAAGCATTTTTGGTTATCCTCAGCTTTGAGTCACCAGTGAACATTGAAATATTGCATCCCAATTGAATGAGACCATGATTTAAGAAATAAATTAGTTGAAATGTTTTTGTCTATCATTGGAATTAGTCGCCAGTCGACCAGCTACACTGAAAAACGTTGAGGATTGTCCCAACAAATTAGATAAAGATTGGATCAGTTGGTGTCGCTCCACTTGATCCTACGCTGTGTTTTGAGGTTCTTTTAGACCTTTTTGGAATTTTTCGCTGTCAGCGCCTGGTCAGAGGTCATCCCCTGTTCATCCTGGTCTTGAGCGCTTTTAAGAGTAGTAGGGGCCAGGGTAGGTCATCCTGGGTTTTGAGGCCCAGGGTAGGCTTTAGGATAAAGGGCCAGGGCAATGATCGCTTCTCCTCAATATGGGTTGTAGTTGGCATGGGGAGCTCGAAGGACCTGGCAGAAAGCACCATTTTGTTGGGATGCGGGGGATCAAATCCTAGCCATCCCTTAGTTGACTCAGGGCCCCAAAGCGCCCAGTGAGTTAGTAGGCCCTAAAGGCAAAAAAGCTACAATAGGACAAAAGTGCATATGAGAAACGATATCTATATAGATAATGCCTTGAGGTATTTATAGTATCTCAAGGCTAAAAGTGGGATATGAGAGTGGATTCATAATAGACAGCAGGTAGATAAGCAGAGGTTGTAGAATGAGGGAGATAAGGAATTTACCTGGCGAAAGATGGCTAGCCTAGAGATAATGGTTAGCTTAGGTTGCTAATGCAAATAATAATAAAGTTCTATATTAATAAAGATTTAATTATTCTTGGCATAGGTTACCAATAATTGTAGTACTCAAAATCGTTATTGGGAACAGTCCATGAAAGATTTGGATCTGATAATTCATTTAAAACTCTATTAAATATTATTGGAATAATTCCAATACTTCAAGATATCTCAACTCAAGTAAATGAGGGGCACATCTAGCATTCCCTAATAATTAGATATTAAGGAGTCAAACACCTAGTAAGAGGATTCACCAATCAAAGCAAATCCTGACAATATTAGCAGTTACCACATACTCACTAAATGAATGCAAAGATTAGTTGTTATTGGTAGTAATGTGGAATCCTTATGTTCAACATCTGGAACAACAAGTGCTTCTGGTTACCTCAGGGGATATTCTCAAATTAGATATAGTCCAGATGGCCATACCTTTTGTACTTTAGAAGAAATATTCCTGCTTTTATGTGCTGACCTAATATCATATTTATGGAAAGTGGACGCCCTGGATGTTAATACAGTCAATGTGGCTGATGCTTATGCAGCTGAATGCACACACATTAATGTTATCATAAATAAGCTCAAAGTAAGAGCTATTGTGGGCAGTGGGGCACAGATCAACATAGTGTCCATTAAATTTGCTAAGAAACCTGGTCTGGTATTGGATATAGACCAGTGCAAAAGTTACAGTACTGCAGGACCCAGATGATCACCTCGTTAGGAGCATATAATGTGTTGCCTCTGAGGTTCAGTTTACTAGTTTGATCAGTTCCATCTATAGTGTTACTGATTCAAGCTTATGACTTTCTAGTTGGAACCTCTTTTATGCAGACTTTTTGGGGTTAATACTGATTTTGAAAAAAGTCTATGGAGAACTAGAAAAACATATTCCGCTTTATTACAATTGGAAACCTGAGGACTCTGCGCCTCAAAAACAGATTGTCAACCTTGCTTATAAGGATGGAATAGTGCTAATGGGTATCGATAGATTCATGGCTACATTCAGTGATTGCCTACTTAAGTTATGGAAACTAAGGGCATTCTTCTAGGCCAATTGTAAACTAACTATAGAGCAGGCCATCAACTCAGAATGGGATGGAAATTAATCTGGAAATTATTTAAGAAAAAAATGGAAAAACATTCATGCTGTTCTGTCGCTTTAATTTCAAATCTGTCACTGCACCTGGAATTATTCTTCCTGGCAATGGGGAAATTCAGGTATGACTAGACAATCTATATCAGCATCCTATTTTATAAAGTAACATCAAATTATTGCTTTGGTACATAATCTACCAGTTGATGAAGTAAATAATATACAAGATTTTTAAACCTTTGAGGAGCTTGGCTTGCCTGGTAATACCAACCATTCTGTTTGTTCTTTAATACCTTGGGAAAGCCTATTAGGGTTAGACTAGGAGGAAAAGGACCAAACACAGGCCCTTTTTAAAAAAGTGTAGTGATTTTTTGCAAGAAAATTTGAACTAGGTTTTGCACACGATGTGTTACACCAAATCAATACTGGAAATCATCCGCCCATTCACCTTCATCTTATTAGGCGCTCAAAGGCAGCAGATGAAGTCGTTAACACTGAAATTAACCAGTTAGTGCAATATGAGATGTTGGTGCCCTCCAAGAGTACATAGGTTTTCCCAATCTTGAATATTAATAAGGAGGGCGGTTCTAACTGCATGGTAAAAATTATATTGGAAGCTCAACAATATTACCAGAAAGGATTCTTATCCTTTACCACAGATCAATGATGCTCTATATCACTTAGGCGGTACTCCATAAATCTCGGCCATGTATATAATTTCTGGCTATTGGCAGATTTTTTTGCCTATATAGGAGCATTTAAAGTGCGCAATAATAATTGCCCAGGGTCTGCATCAACTTAGTCAAGTTCAGGTCTGTGGTACGCTCTTGTGACCTTACAACGTGCTATGGACAGAATAGAAGGCGATCTAAAGATTTCATGTGCCCTAGTTTATCTAGATGATATAACCATTTTTTTCTAGAATGTTTAACAAACACCTACAGTTCTTTAAAGAGGTGTTCCGCTGGCTTAACAAGGAGTCTTTAAAAATTAAGCCACGCAAATGTAACTTCTATCAAGAGCAACTCAAATATCTGTGGTTTGTTATTGACAAAAAAGGCCTACATCCCTAACCAGCGGATATAAAAGCCATTAAACAAATGACACAGCCAAACAGCAATCTTAACATACAGGTTTTCCTTGGGATGGTTGGGCACTATTACCAGTTTGTAGAAAAAGTATAGAAAAAAATAGGTGAATCTTTATTTTACTTTCTTAAAAAAGAGTACAATCTGACTTGTCAGATGACTGCCAGCTAGCTTTAACAAGCTAAGGCTGTTCCTTGCAAAAGCGTTAATACTCATGTACCCCAACTTCAATAAGACGTTAATCCTTCAGATGGACGTTTTCTCACCGCCGTAGGGGCAAAGTTATCCAAATTAATTCTGATGGGTTAGAACACAAATTGCATTTTGAAACTGTATGCTGGATATACATGAACAGAATTATACCATTACTGAAAAATAGTGTTTATCAGTAATGTATACTTGTAAACAATTTCAGGTTTATGACTACGGCATACATTATACTAAAGTAACTGACCATGCCCCACTGCAATGGTTACAAAATCAAAAAGAACCCAAAGGATGGCTGACCCGCTGGGCTCTTAAGTTACAAGCCTACGACAAGAATTCAACACTGTCCCAGCGTTAAGCAACAAAACGTGGATGGACTTTCTCAGTTGCCTACTATAGCCTTACTGGTTAATAAGGCTGTTGTTCGTTAGAATAGTTGGTAACTCACAAATCTAATATTAATCCTGAAGAGTTTCAATGCAAGTTGGAGAATATGAGACAGAATACTTTAATTAAGGATAGAAACTTAATATTAGTATTGATGAACAGCCTGTTATGTTTTCTCAGCCCGCTGAGAGAAAACACTTTTTATCATGGCATATAAGGTGACGAGTCACAGGAATTTAAGGAGACTTTTGAACAGTTAAGACCACAATATTAATGAAAATCAATGGTTTTTTGATATTCATGAAACTCTCAGCTATTGCAAGGATTGCCAAGCTGAAGCACTTTAGGAAAGGCCACTTCATACTAATTAGTTAAGCTCAATTTTCATGGCACACCACCTCTATTAAGTTATGGGACCCTTGTCCACTATCAGCGACTAATTCAAGTATACTCATGGCCATTAATAACTTCACTTAATAAGTGGAGGCCAAAGTAATAAGGGACTTGGGCATAATGACCACCGCTAAAATCATTTAAGAGTAGATTTATTGGCATGGTTGCCTTAGTTTATTCTAACAGATAATAAGACTAACTCTAAGTCCCAAATGATCACCAAACTTAATGAATTGATGGGGATTAAAGGGTATTGTCTACTTTTCTATCACCCTAAGACGAACGGCACTACTTAAAGATGTGAATGATACTCTTAGGGTACTTTATGTAAGTTGATTATTGGCGAAGCGTCCAGCTGGAAAATCTTTTACCTTCCGCTGTGTTTGCCTACAACATTGCTTATCACTTGGTCATGAGGCACTCGCCATTTAAGTTATTATATGGGAAGCATCCTACACTACCATCAATGTTATACTTATGTCTTAAAGAAGAAGAAGAATGAGGTCCAAGGTATACCATGAGAAGCTCACACAGAAGTTAAATCATCTGCAAAGCTCTGTATACTTCAACGCGCCGGCTCAAAAATTTAGAGCTAAAAAATGGGATAAAAATGACTACTGGACCTTACCCCTTAAGCGTAGAGGCAATTTCTGGTACTATGATAATCATAGCTTTGGAAGGACTAGCAAATTAGAGAACAATTGGAAATACCCTTTGAGTATATAGAGAAGACCTAACAGATGCTTACACTCTAAAAGATCCCACTAAGGGCTACCTTATCAATCAGGTGCACGTGAAGTTCCTTAAGAAGTACTATCACCTCCAGCTTACAGCCACGTGCTCTAATTACTTTAGTTTAACCCCACTCATCTTACTCCCTGATGTTTAAAGTGGGTGGAAATGTCATATAGGTTTGACAAACCATCGTTTATATTATTATATATTTATCTTTTATTTTTTTATAATATTTAAATTTAAGGGTTCAAACATACATACTTGGGACTATGGCCCAAGGGTTTGTATAGATGCTGAATTTGTATTAAATTGCTGTCAGAAGCTCTGGTTTGCATCTGGAGGATGTTAATAAATATGCTAGAAGATAAGATCCTTACTCCTCATCAGTGTAACTTGATCCCTTAATATCTTGATCGCTGTGTCCTGTGGGCCTGGTTTTTATATCGTCTATTATTATTTATTCATTATTATTTCACCCTACACTGGCATAATACTTGTCATTCAATAGGCTTATCATTATTCTCCTTATCTCTTCCGCCAGAATCTTACTTTAATAGGTTGACTATTGTTATTGTGGATTTTTTAAAATGCTAGCTTATTGGCCATGCATTTCCTATTATGCTATTGCCCCAAAATTCCTTAGTTCTTTTCTGTCAAAAAATTGTACCAAGGGGAATGAAGCATGAGTGAGATTATATGCGGGAAGATGTCATCGTAAAGGGGATTTGTTTGTCATTTAGCTGGTGCTAAAGAATCCCACAAGGAGTAAATAAGATTGTTAATCAGAGCCTTGAAGCTCCTATCAAAACTAAGATACTACAATATACTTCCCCCTTTAAGTTCAATAAAAGTCTATTTGTGATACGTAAAGCCTTATTTTTATTTTTGTTCTTTAAAGACACTGTCTTCCTACAGTGCCATTTTTGTTTGTACACTGAACTGTGCTATTGGGGTATGACGCTCAATGCAAATCTTAACTTAGGGCAAGAAGAGGTTCTAACTGTACACCTTGACAGTAATCAACTTACTTAAGTTTTCAACAAGAGCACTGTTTACTTGCAGTGTGGTGCCTTTGGCATAAGGGTGATGAGGCATAGATAATATCCTCATATACCCAGCAAGTCGTTGAGTTTAGAAATAGTTTGAGACATAAAGATAATCCCATTTTCTTTTAAAAGAATCTGTGGGAATCCATGTTAAGCAGTTATTATTTCAAATTAACTTAGCTATGATTGTACCGCCTAAGTCTTTGATTGCTTTATCCTCACTTTACTTGGTGAGGTGCTTAGTAGACAAGTTTAATTTAATTGCCTATACATATTGGGCAAATGGCCAACGGCAATAGTCACCAAATGCCAATAAAATTGGGTTTAATCATCTAATAAAGATGACTTTGCAATAAGAGTCTTCAGCTTGACATTCCTTACAACAGCTGAGCGTTTCATTAGTATCAAAATGCATTAATTCCCAATAGTAGTTTTCTTTTAACGACTCCTACATCTTCTTAAAATGGGCATGCTTCGTTGCCATGTGGGCCCCAATAATATTAATTTGCATCATTGGTTGGGGTATCCATTAATTTCTGTTTGTTAATAATTTATAAAGTTTATCATTTTTGATAATAGTTTTCATCTTTTCATAGGAAAAAGCTAGTTCTTAGGACTTTTATTTGCATGGGGCAAAAAGGAACAGAAGTCTTGAATTCCTTAGGATAACACTAAACAGCGGAATGGCTGTAGTGAGGCGTTAGCAATAAATTCACTTCAGCAGGGAGCAATATGTTAACAACTATCCTGAGCTATAATTAATACTATTCCAACTATATATGAAGGGACAATAATTGCTATAAAATCGATAGGAGAGTATATATGATTAATTTATTGGTTGAAAGTTCTCATATATAGGATAGGTCAGTGCCCTGTGATGGAAAGTGCGCCTAGGACCTCCTCATTCAGGATTTTCACTCCTCATCCAACAAGAAGGTTGAGCTATGGTCATTTTTTTGAGCGGCTTTTTAATTTACATCTTCCTATTATTCTAGAGCTTCAGGATTGCACCATAAATACTGGGTTGGGTTTTCATTTAGTGAGGATTCTTGCACTCCTTTTATTAATCCTTGCTCATCTAAAGGCATGGGTCTATTAGGCAACAATTATCCAATTTTTGAAGGCGAAATTTCAGAGGGGTAGTTTAAATTTAGTGTCCCAAATTTTAGTATTTAAGAAGCGCTTTAGTACAAACGCCATTATTAACCTCCTCAAGAACCTGTTATAGGGGGACATATGGGTGCAAGAACCTAGTATGTACATAATTAACTATCTTACCTTGGATGACATTGGAAAATTAATATTTAGAGCTAGCCTTATATAGTATGCAATAAGGCCAAATTAAGAGTTCAATTTGTGTGATCACCAACTAGGGAAATGACTATAGTAACATATGTGAACTCCAAAATTAAACCTGAAGAGCTGATTAACTAGTATTAGATTACATAGTCTCTTTGGTTGTCAAGATGGTCCCTTGAGTGGCAAGCACCTTTAACCTGATTATTTTAATCAGCTAGCGCCCTCATAATTAGCTCAACAGTCTTTGGAGTGGAAGAGTTCACCAAGGGCTGAACACTATAGGGAAGTTAAAGCTCTCTTCCATATAAAGCCTAGAATTTGACATAATAATATCTGGTTATAGCTAAAGTAATAATCTAATAAGGCGGATGACAAATAATAATTCCATCACATGGGGTCTAAGGCTACTATCTTATGAAGAATAGAGATTAAAGTACAGTTTTCACATTATAATGCCCCATTAGTAGATCATTAAAGGGAGCAGTAAAGTACTATTTGGTATTAAATATGGGGATTATCTCTTAAACAACTTTAGACGTAAAGTTAACCCTCATCTGAGAGCAAAAGCCTTGGTCATTTATGTTGGTTGAAAATGGAGCAAACATGAATAAAGCTATTTTTTAGAATTATCACCAGGAATGCTAAAATCTTTGACTCATATGTTGGGATGGTCAATTTCAAGTATTATATAGCAATGACCGTGAAGGCCATGGGCATGGGGCCTATGACGTCCATATTAACAACAGCAGATGGCGAAGAAGAGGCAACAATCTCATGCTGATTATGAGGGCTCATCCAATACTGGGTCTTTCACAATAAACAGGCGTCCAATACTTCAAGTATAGTTCAAGAATTCAGTCTCAATAGCACTGTTTTCTCAGCCACTTGTAGGATTTATTTAATGCACCGTGTTCTATTTTTTGAGTGACCTTTGCAATAATTTCAACTTGAAAACAGGAAATATGTAGGGTGTCCACTTTCATTAATTAGTTTGTACATACTGACATCCTGCATCTGTGTCTTTTCAGACATTGACCATAGTTTTTTTAGAGTTTCTGGCGTCTTCAACTCCCAACTGTTCACCTGGTTAGTCAAATTAAGTTAAATTAAGAGATTTCTCGCTTGCTTGCTAATATTCTGCAAGTATAATTGAAAAAGTTTGGCTGAAATATCTTAATCTTTGTCAAGTTTCTTAAATTATATTGACCATTTGGAAGCTCACTAGGCTTATCTAAAAATTATAGAACTCCTCTGGTCTTATCAGTTTATCTTGTCCCTATAAATTTGGGAATTTCTACTGATGCAGGCAATGATACAAGATAGAGACTTTGCACTAAAAGCTTGATAACACTCCTAATAGGAACTTAGACGCTCTGATAATGAAACTGTTAAAAAAATCATAGAAGAAATAAAAAAACTTTATTAATAAAATATCTTCTTTTCTTTACCTTCATTATTGCTTAATTATTTGATACTTTTTATTTTGGCCAAACAACAGTATTTATACTCTTTGGCATTTCTGGCTATCGGACACTTACAAGTCTGATGTTTAAAAAAAGAGTGATTTAAAGGAAAGTAATATGAATTTCAGCTAAAAGACCCTGATTAATTTCTTGGTGGAACCCCACAAATTGGGGTATTACTTCTAATAATGATCAGGACAAAAAATCGAGTTCTGGCAGTCAGATTGCAGTGAACCATTTGCTGAATTTAGGATTTTCATTGGAGGCTCCTCCCCAGCCTCATCTAGTTTAGTACAGGTTACACCGCGGAAATTGGCCCCTTTTATATGGTTGGAAGGGGTACAACCAAGTGGTAAAAGTTTCTAACCCATTAATTAAGTCAAATTTATATAAGCATTACCTAATGGACTATTCCTTCCTGTTCCTGGCCCTCAATTGGCCATTCCATCCCAACAAGGTGAGTTTGATAAATCTGATAGGTTGATGGCTCATATTACCTAGTTTGGATGTTACTAAGATATCAAAATTTGAGCCTCAATGTTTTAGATTTTAAAATTTACTTTATTAGAGGTGTTCTCCTTTTACCCCCATGCAGTGCCTAATAAATATCTATAAAACTGAACATTTTTAGTATTTATTTGTTTTAGTTATTTTCATATAAGTGGTGAGAAAAGCCCCTCAAATATATTGTTGGATTTGAGGCAAAAAGCAACAGCAAGCCTTTTTTCAAGCAAAAATACAACACTGGCCATATTTAAAGCACACAATTTTTTACAAAGTTTATTCTTTTAGCTCAATTTGGTTTTATATCTGATACAACAATGATCTCTTTTTATCTATTGATGGTTAAATAAATTTAAAAAAGAAACTCCTTAGGTATAAAGATTGCAAAAAATATGCAAAATTGTCCTAGGATCATCCTGAATTGAGTTTGTAAAATAACTGAAAAAATACAAATTTTTGGAAAAATTAACATCAATTTAGACTAGTGATGTACCCTTAAAGGGACGTTGACATGGCTATTGATAACACTAGATACTACCCTTTGGGATGTCCATGTGCAAGTGCTATCATGCTGATTGTGAGGATCAACATATGAATTTGCAATAAAGCAGAAAACTGATTGCAATAAAACAACGGGCAACCATATAGGTGCCATTAGCCTAAATTTTTAGAGAATAATTGGGTATCAATACGGGGCAATTTCGTGCTGAATTGTGCTGCTAATTAGAAAAATCAAGAGATCCATTAATGAGTTTTTTTTGTTAAGATTGATGGTTTTATCAAGTATTTACTATCCAATTCAATCACTTAAATTTAAAATTTTACAAGCAATAATCTTTAGGAACTAATACCATTAAGGTCAGCATCCTTGATAATTCATCCGCATTTTGATGGATTGTACAATCACGTGTACAATGGTAAAGTCATAAAGTTTGTAGTTGGAGAGCCCATATAGCCAAATGACCATCAGGATATATCATCAGTTGAAGCCACTTTAGTGATGTGTGGTTCTTGATAATGGTAAAGTGGTGTTACATTGGCGCAGGAGCATTGTATTTCACCCGCACAAGTTACTTACTTACAGAAAAAAGTTACTGTTTGATGACAGTAACTTTAACCAAAAACAACACAAAAAACCTTATTTACACTAATAAGGCTTTCAATATAAGTAATAGAGTACTCTGTAGTATCTGGTACTGCCAGTGGCTCTAAGGCTCGCTCAAATAAACTTTCTAATAAGCTCTTATCATTCTACAAGAAAAATTGACTTGCAATTGGAATCCTCATCAAATGCTCATTATATCAGAATTCTCATTGTTACCTTTGCTATTTTTCCAAGCAGCACTCCAAAGCTGGTAGACTGAAATTGGTGTTTTTGAATTGAGCCAAAGAAGTAAAAATATAGTTTAAGTATTTGCCAGTGAAAATGTAATCCACTGAACATAGTCAAATTACTGGTAAATGCCCTGAAAATTATAAGGACCCTATTCTGATGGTTTTATGCAGGCAAGGGGGCAATTTAGATGAATACGCCAAATAAATTAGAGGCAATAAGATAATCAAGGCCACAGCATCAATAGCCAGTACATTTAAGGGAGCAAGAAATGTGCCAGCGGGGATTTAGAGATTCAAACTTATAGTAGCCCAATCCATTAGGCTTTTACATATAAAAACTTTGCCCACGCGCTGAGTTAAGTATGCTAGCTAATCAAATCTACTAATTATTAGCGAAATTATAACATTAAATATATTAATAACATAATCAGATGGTTGGTCAAAATAACTACAATATTTCCACCACTTGATCAAACATTGAGTTGCAAAGATGTGAAGGGGTCACTAACTTATTGAGAGCTTGGGCCATTGGCCTTGAACCCTGATGATATTGTTTTAAGAACTTAGCATGCACCCAATTAATGAGGTGACCTCTAACAGGATCTTTCAGAGTTTAGGCATCCATGGATGTATCCAAAAAATTTTCATAAGGGCCTTTTATACATTGTCCAATTTACTAGTCCATCCAAACCCATGATTATCATAATACAAAACCAATTCTCCCACAACAAAGTGGGGTAAGGTCCGCTGGCCCTCATTATCATGTTACTGAGTTCTTACTTTTTGAGCCAACGCATTAGAGTAGGCACTACTCAGCAATTGAATCAAAGTTCTAGTTAGGTTCCTAAATAGGTATCAGGGATCACATTTTCTTGAGCCATGCATAAATACAAATTGGGGGAATTGCCAGTTGTTTCCCATGAGATAGCATCAATGGCGAATGCCCCATGGCCATGTGATACAAGAATGTTAGCAAAAATAATTGAAGGCAAAAAAGGCTCCACTTGGACACCTTCCCTGTAACTATCTTATGTGAAATTTCAACTAGGGTTTCATTTACTCACTCCATGGTGCTGTTGTCTTGGAGTGATAGGGTGTAGGTAATACACTGCATATACCCATTAAATGTTCTCTTTATAATCATTTGAGTTGTATATTTAGTACTGTTGTCCATCAATAGAAACTGAGGACGTCCATAAAAATAAATAAATATAAGATAAACTTGGCCGTTATTGTGGCACTTAAGTCCCAGATTGCTTTGTCCTTCACCCACTTGGTAAGATCATAAATGGTCACAATATTGTATATAAATTGGCCTGACGTATTGGCTAAAAGGCTCAAGGTGTCAATAGAAATAGTATGCTAATTAAATTTTGGCTTAACTAATTGATAGGCAGCTGCTTTTCTGTAAGTGCCATCCACTTGGCATTCTTTACAACAGCGGAGGGTATCATGAACGTCAAAAAAATTAGAGATCCAATAGTCTTGCTGCTTTAGAAAATTAAAATGTTTCCTAAACCTCCATCCCCCATCGCCTTGTGAGCCCTGATAATAATATCAGTTCATTCAGTTAGCCAGGTCAACATTTGTTGATCATGGATGATCTTGTAAAGCTTACCATTTTTAACATCAGTATCCTCTATATATTTCTCTAGAGAGCGTTGAACTTCTGCTGATTCATTACCTTAATTCTGAGTAAGCATTTTATTGAATAAATAGTTAGCAATATCAGCTGCTAAATTTACTATAGGCAGGTGAGATAGCCCGTCAGAATTTTGATGTTTGACGCCAGGTTGATGGTGGGTTTCAAAATTGTAAGCCTGAAATTTTAAGGCTCAGCAGGATAATTGTCCTTTGAGCTCTTTCATATTCTGTAACCAATGAAGAGAATAATGATCTATTACTACAGTGAAAAGCACTCCATGAACGTTAACCAAGAACTGCTTACAAGTGTAGATAACTGCCAGGCACTACTTCTCAGTCATAGTATAATTAAATACATGGACGTCCAACATCTGACTGCAATAAGCCATAGGGTGCTTGACTCTGTCAGAATTGTATTGATATAACACAGCCCCAATGGTAGCGGATTGACACATCCATTTGTATATTAAATGGCTTTTCAAAATTGGGATAAATTAAAAATGGCGCTCAAGTAAGATAAAACATGAGCTTAAAAAAGGCTAGATGACAGTTATCAGTCTACTAAAAGGTGCTTCGCTCCTGTGAAGGTGAAATAGCATTCCCCTATTTTGCTGAAGCTTTCTATAAACGGGCTTTAATAGCCAATCATACCAAGAAAAACTTGAATGTCATACTTGCTACTCAGTCATTCCATGCGCTTAATCTCTTCAATTTTTTCAATCTGTGGCTACAAGCCATGTTTATTAATGATGAAACCCAATTATTTCAGATGCTTGCAGAAAAAATTACACTTATGTGGATTGATCTTCAGATCAGCCTTGATGAGATGGCGGAAGACTTCTTCCAAATGTGCAGATGTTTATTGAAAGTTCTAGAGAAAACTTTGATATCGTTAATAATACAATAACACAGGAGACTTTTAAATCTCCAAGGATACTATCCATAGCCTGCTGAAAGGTCACAAAGGCGTTGTACAGCCTTTTCAGCAAACTAGTAAGCTGGTAGAGGCCCTGGGCCATGATCATGGCACATTTTTTCTGCTTATCCTTAGGCAGCTCTATCTGCTATTAACTTTAAATTAATTCCATAGCTGAAAAGTATTGCGCGCCACGCAAGCGGTATAGCACATCATCAATTCTCAGTAAAGGAAAGGTATTTTTTACTAATGCTGTTAAGCTTGCGGTAGTCTATTACCATGAAGTTGGAACCGTCCTTCTTCTTAATAATCAGCACTGGGCGAGGCCCAGGGCTCTTAGAGGGCACTAAAATCACATTCTAAACTAACTGATTAATTTCAGCATCAAAACCTTATCTACCACCTTTGAACAAGTAATTTTATGAGGCGAATTAGCGGATGGTTTTGGTATCAATATGGTGAAATACATCATAAGCACAACGCAAATATCAGACTTCTTTTGCTAAAATAACGCTGTATTTTTCAAAAATAAAAAAGCACCTGATCCTTTTCATCCTCTTTAACCCCTATAGGCTTTAACTGGGGTACTAGGGAGCAAAGGGCTTGCTTGCTATTGCACTAAGACCTAGTTCAAGAAAGTGGCCAAACTCAGAAACATTATGAACTTCTACTATGGGTAAATATGCACAAAAGCGATTTTCTGCTGATACTTTATTTGAATAGGATGTGTATGAAAGCTAGATAGAAACACTTATTTTCGCCCTAATTAAAGAGGATAATCCCAGGTACAGCGACAGGTTCCAAATTGGAATGACAAAAAGGCTTATATTTTTCATATAATTCTTGGGGTTTTTTTAACTTAATTTCAGTACCCACTGCCACTTGATGTCCTGGCAGAATGGTTAAATTATGTTTGGCATGTAGCAAAATCCTAATAAATTCTGCAACCTGGTTTAGTAACCACCACGTATGGGCCTAAATCCATTGATAACCTAAGAGCACTATACCATTTTATAAACTAGGTTGACCAATCTCTGTGCTCAAGGTGCCAGGGCCTCATCCTTATGATGATAGAATAATGGAAGTGTTTGGCCAAAATTTTAAAAGGTGTTCTTCTCAAAATCGGCTTTGACTCCATGAGTCCATATAAATGAGGTCTCAATAAGAAAATCATACTTTTGGTTATGGAATACAATAGCAGGAGTGAAGATCACCAGTGAATTTAATTGCAGAGGCAATGCGCTGTATGCTCCTTATGAAGCAATGGACTGAGGTCCCACCAAGCCATAAATCTTCCAATGATCTATGTTAGGAGTGAGGCCTAGTCACTTCACCAGCTTAGTGGACACAATAAAATCTGGTGCCCCTATGTCAAATATTTCACAAATTTTAAGCTTAATTTGCTGAAATATTAATATACATGCATTCAAAAAAAAGCGTATGTTGGATTTATTTTTAGGACCTCCAGTGTGTCTGCCTGATTTAAAAAGCTTTGAATCTTTATGCCTATCTGGGGCTGGATACCATCAAAGTTTCAACAGTCATTGCTATTTAGACCCCGTTTAATTAGTGAATATCACCAGAGGAAATTAGAAGCTCTTGTAACACTAACTGTTGAGCTTACGCCATCAATAAAATTTAGGCACCAACTCAGATCTACCTTTCTTTGGGGAACAGTGGGTCACAATGATCTTATCTTCCACTATTAATCGCTGAACCATGGAAGCCGAGGTGGCTTGTTTATTATTTGACCTTACAGAAGGTGGGATTAGAGATTTTTATCCTTAAAATGTTTTAAGAAGAAGACGCTGCAGTAAATCTTAATTCTAATCCGCCCTGACTTTTCCCAAGTCCATCTCTCAAGGGGTTCGTCACATAAACTCTAAGCTTAGAACTTGACAATGCCAATGATTATTAGAATGCACTAAATTTCTGAAAAATAACAAATGACCTGATTAATATCAAGCTTTACAAAACAAGAGCTATATGCCATAGATAATTCTTTAGGAGTGGAGATACCTAGTAAGATAAATTACACAGTTTATTTGACTTGAGTCAATGCTTTAACAGACAATGCAATTACAGAGATAATTTACCATGTGTAATATCGTTCTCCTCATCAAAACTAGTATCAAACCTGATACAACTCCATATAGGGCTTACAGGAGTGTCAAAGAGCGATCTGGGCGTCATAATTCAATTATGACATTGGCCTCAAATTGAGTCTGCTCCTTCAAGTAAAATCATTTAGAAAACAGTTAAATAGTCTTGACTCTTTTAAACGATATTTTTGAGGAATTCTATTTTTGAGTGGTCATCCTTTCAGCTCTGCTGAACTCCTTGATATGAAGGGCCTTGGCGTTAGGGTAGGACACTTCAGCCTTCTTTGGATTTAACATAACTAAATATTTTATTTCTTAGAGTCTAATGAGTTCATTACTGCTGCCAATTTAGGCTAGTCGCTATGGTCATGTAACCTCAAAGAGACAAAAAATTATGTGCGTTTGCATCTTTATTGAACTTCAATAAATCCATAGGGGTGACCAGAAATTGACTTTCTTGGCTGCAGGGCTGAAGAGCCTGCGATGTCCCTAATAGACACTATGAGCCATCATATTATCAAAGGCCATAAGGCTCCAACGGTCATAATGGAGGGGAAACAGCATCTTAATTACATGTAACTCGTGCACAATCGCCCTCACTATCAGAATCCGTTTGAAGGTTTCCCAAGCAACTTGAACTGGAAGACAATGGCAATTGTTCTGTCAAATCTCCAATTTCATTTGGTTTGTAAATTTAGAAGTATGGAGGCGTTCCACCTGCAACTTAATTCCATATTTGTAATCATTTGGCTAGTGGACTGGAAGTCCGCTTTTAAAGGCATTACTTTCACTCCTGAGGGATCTTACTTGCTGTCCCAAATTTTTGAGTTGAAAACCATGAACCAACACGATATCAGAAAGTAAACCACCATGGCCCTTAAGTTGCACTCAAAAATTAACAAACTTCTTCTGCACAAATTGGCTGGCCCTGGAAGCCATCCATTTCAGTGACAAAGGGTTGCACTATCTCTGGAAGAAGGTTGTCCTCAATTAATCTATAAGAGTTCATACTTGATGAAAAAGATGTATAGGGAAGCATATTGTGTCCCCTGAGTGAGCACCAGATGTTGAATTTGGCACAGAGGCATTAGAATTTAATTGCACAGGTTATTTACTCACAGAATAAAAGTTACTGTTTGATGACACAAGCCTTAACCAAAAAACACACAAAAAACATTATTTACAATAAGAGGGCTTTGATAATTAAGTAATAGAGCACTCTGTAGCATCTGGTACTGCCAGTGGCTCTAGGGCATGCTCAAATAAACTTCTTGGTAGGCTCCCACAGCTTCTACAAGAAAAAGGTCCCCTTGAAATTGGCAATCCTCTCCAGATATGCTAGTTCTACCAGCATTCTCATTGGTGTCTTCCCTATTTATGTATCAGCATTCTAAAATTGGTATACTAAAATGGTGATATCAGAATTTGGCCAAAGAAGCGAAACCTAGAGCTCAGAATATCTCCTAGAAAAGATGTAAACCGCCAAACAGTCAAATTACTGGTGGTTAGCTCTGAAAACAATAAGACCCTATTACTGATGTTTTTATGCCAGCCTGGGGAAACATAGACAAATATGCTAATTAAATCAGAGGCGATAGGATAATTGAGGCCATAGCGTTGATGCCCAATAAGTTTAAGGGAAAGAGATGTCCAGCGGGGATTTAGTAATCTATCAATAGTAACCCAAACCATTAGGCTTTTACATATATAAATTGGCCCACATTCAGAGGTAAATATCATAGCTAATCAAATATGCTATATAATTATTTTAAAAGTATGACATCAGATATACTAAATTTAAATAACCTGATGTTTGGTCAAACTAATTTTAAAACAGCCTCCAAGAGTGGGGACATCATCAAAAAACCTCTAAATAAATAACCCCATTCGAGGTGAGTGGGAATAAATGTGGTGCTAATGGCCACTAGGGCCAGTCATTGCGCAACTCAGGTGCTAGAAAATTAAAGTCTGATGTCGTGAGAAGATCGTTTCAGAGATAAATAACAATAATAATAGCCAAAAGACTCTGGCCGTTTTTAGGTGGAACTCATTGAATCAGGGTAACGATTTTATTAATATATCTCAGCCAAATAACATGAGCTCAGTTAATTAGATTGTACCACCCAATGTGGCAAAATAAGGGGAGTCTGTCTTAGGTTCCTCCCCATGGCCACTTTCAGTTTACTTCACACACTTAGGCGGAGACAACCCCCTTTTATGGGGTTGGAAGGAGTCCCGCAAGGTGCAAATATTTTCCCACCTGTAATGGACAGAAACACCCCAGTTAAGTCCGCTGTATAATTTTACATATTGTTTTGGTGCACTGACAAGCAACCAAAACGGCTTAACCGAGTAGGGAGAGGTTTGGGGCACTGACAAGCACCCAAACATTTACCTCTCATTGGTGGCTATGTAAGTCCTCTGTGTGGTTGGTCCAACCCAACCACGTTAAAGCTCTTTAAAACAAAAACACCTAAAAAGGACCACAGGTATGCGAGGTATGCAAACCCCAAAACATCCTTTTACTTCTATTATGGAATATAAAAACCAAGGCGCCTACCGACCAGAGCTCATCTGGGGAGCAACTGACAATCTCCTTAGGAAGGGAATGTTAGGGTCCTCGTAGAATTTCCAAAGTGAACTTCAGAAACGGGCACGTGCGCTTTATAAGGGCAGCGCTTCAGGGACCTCACCTGATCTATCAATTAGGCTTGCACAAGCCTAATTTACAGCTCGAGTGAGGCACAACCCAATGTCTGAAATGACCAAACTAAAAATGTTTTGAAAACAATCTGACTCAGATTTGGAAAATCTGAATCTGAGTCATAATGTAACAAACAAGACAAACTCATCCGTTACATCATCCCACCCCCACTTAGAGGAAAACCCCTCCCCAAAGAGGGCTCCTTGGCAAAAGGCCACCATGACGAGGGCTTCCTGAGGGTGTGTTACCTCAAACCCTGGGAAAATTAGCCTGGATAAACTCCGATCCCCTTGAAGAAACACAGATGGTGGGATCAAATCACCACTGGGCTTCCAGAATCAGCCCATCCGGCATGAGGAGGCAAACCCAGCATGTGGCTGTGTTGCACTCCCCTCTCAGGCCCCATTGATGATGTTCTTCCCATCCCAACCAGGAAGGTGCTTTCACCAAGGAAGCGCAAGAGGGGCGCACAGCCCAGTGCGGCTGGACATCTAACCCCTTTCCAGGCAGGCCATCCAAGGGGTGAGGGAGCCCTGCTGGGACAGGACCCCCTTGATGCCACTGATCCCTGGTGAGCGGGAGGCCCCACCAGGAAATCAAACTGATGGTCACTTCAAGTCCAGGGTTGGCCATCAGTCACTGGCTCCCACCAGTGCTGGTTCCTCGACAGCCAGGACCAAGTGGCCATTGAGGTCAGTCCAAACTGGGGATCAGCAGCATAATAAAAAAGTGACTTCAAAAATAATGTAATGGACGGAAACACCTCAGTTCCATCCGCCATATGATTTTACATATTGTTTTGGTGCACTGACAAGCAACCAAAACGGCCTAACCAAGTAGGAAGAGGCTTGAGGCACCGAAAAGCAGCAAAACATTCACCTCTCATTGGTGGCTATGTAAGTCCTCTGTGTGGATGGTCCAACTCAACCATGTGAAAGCTCTTTGAAACAGTAATTTTAAAAAAGACCACAGGTATGCGAGGTATGCAAACCCCAAAACATCCTTTTATTTTTATTCTCGAATATAAAAACCAAGGCTCCCACTGACCAGAGCCATCTGGAGAGCAACCAATAATGCTTCTCAGGAAGGTAATGTTAGGGTTCTCATAGAATTTCTGTAGTGAACTTTGGAAACGGGCATGTGCGCCTTATAAGGGCAGCACTTTGGAGACCTCACCTGAGCTATCAATTAGGCTTGCACAACCTAATTAACAGCTTGAGTGAGGCACAACCCAATGTCTGAAATGACCAAACTAAAAATGTTTGAAAACAATCTGACTCAGATTTGGAAAATCTGAATCTGAATCAGAATTAATAAATTAGATGAACTTGTCCGTTACACCACCCAATGATTGGCTTAAATATATTAATCCTTGTCTAACGGATTTGTCCTAACTAGTATCATCCCTTCATTGGCTGTTGCATTGAAGCAAGGCGAGGATCAAGAATTACAGTAAGTCAGAACCCCATATTCCCTAATTTGGATGCTTGTAAGTTATAATGAATTTTTCAGCCCTCTCAAATCAAGCCTTGTATTGTTTTAAATGCTAAGCAGAGACATATTAATAGGGTTCTTTTTTTACCCCATCGCGGCAACTAATAAAATCAATATAAGAACCTACTCTTTTTACCTGCTTTAAGTTTTCTAGTTTAGGTAAAAAATATTAAATAAAAATCCTATTTTACAATAAGCAGCTGAGAGTTTTGATACTCCTGTTCTGCAAAATTTTTAAATCCTGTGCAAATAACACCAGCGGGCATTAGTCAAATCAGGAATCTGACACCAGGGAATATGAAACTCAGTAGTAGCAACTGCAGTAAATGGTGAAAGTTCAACTGGAAATTGGATTTTAAAAATTAACCAGATGGATTAATCCTGATAACATCAGAATTAGGTGGGTCAATTAGTCATGCATGTTTCTTGCTAATTGCCTATTTCAATATTATTTTAGAGTTATATTTGCTGATTAGTGATACCCATTTGGGTGGGTTGAGACCTTTTGAAGAATTGGGGATAGTCCCTGATAGTAATGTTATTCAAAGGTCAACACCAGCGACTCTAACTGAGGATCTTAACTAAATAATTACCTAGTTGTTTGGGTTTGTCAGAATCCTAGCTTGACGCCAACTGCCAATTGCGAGTCAATGTGGGATTATCTGATGGAAAGCCGATGTTTCTAATATCAAACATCTGATGATGTTTTGCTGCCCCAAATCTGAGTACCAGTGACTCCTGCAAGGATTATCACCTATTTTTATGATAGAAGTTTATATATGACTGACCAACAAATTGTGCAAAGGATGAGTCAAAATAATATTTGGTATTTGGGAAAAACGTATTGAGAGGGAATTGGTACTTCAGACAATTGACAATTGAATGTTGTTCCAGCTTGGATGGCCAATGGGTTTTAATTTGCTAGTAGCATAAACATAAATAGTCAGAATTCCCTCCTAATAAAGATCTTTCTTTTTCTCAACTTTTGTTAGTTGTTAGTAGTTTGTCAGCTATATTAATGGAAGATGGACTGGAGATCCTGAGGCAGGCGCCAGGTGACGCGCCTGGAGTGACCAACGATGCCAGCTCCCATACCTCAGCCATACAAGGAACCCCTTATGGGTACCTGGCCAATCGGCCACCAACAATGAGAAGTTGATGGCTGTCAGCCTTGAGGGTGGTGCAGCGTGAGAGTGCTATAGCTGTCTAGTATGGGAGATATACTTGCTAGGGCATATCCAAGAGGGGCTGACGATTGGTCATGAGGGAGAAGGAGAAAGGGGTTGGGCCACCCAGGAAGGGGGCTGAGGACCACCGGTGCATTCACCAAGAAGGGCCAATGTACTAAGTCGAAGTTGTTGGTCTTCTAAGTTGGTGGGTTGATCGTGGACTTGTAGGGGGTTGGTATGCCTATGAAGGCAAACAGAAAGGGCCAAAAAGTCTCCATAATGGTTGGCCTGGCACACTAGTGGAGCCCACTTTTTCAGAAAAGAGATTTTCCAACATTGGTGTTCAATACAGGGGGCTTTGCTGGTGAGATGCTCAAGTAGTTGGAGGGCATGTTAGAAGGTGGCGAAAACTACTAGTTCAGGCCTGGCGCTCCTTGGAGGGGGCGCTGGGGTGTTATTGGCCCACCATTGGGGTGGTTCTCACAGAAGGAATACCATCTGGTTAAGTGGGGGAAATGTCAGAAAATTAACCAGATGGATTTTCTCAATAATGTCAGAATTAAGGGTCAATTAGTTAGGAACAATTTCCGGCTAATTTACTAGCTCAACATTATTTCAATTTATCTACCAATTGGTGCTCCACATTTAGGTGTGTTGAGCCTTTAAAAGTATTTATTATATCTCTCAATAGTAATGTTATTCAAAAGTTATTACTGGTGATTAATGCCGATAATGTCAACCAATTAATAACTAATCACTTGGGTTTGGCGGAATCCTAATTTAATGCTGACTGGCAATTGTGGGCCATTGTAGATTTTACAACGGAAAGTCAATGTTATTGTTATCAAATGTCTGATGATGATTTCACTTCCCCAAATCTGAGCACTGGAAAAATCAAAGGATGCTCAACTATATTTATTATAGAAGTTTATATACAACTGACTGGCAAATTAAGCCGAGGATATTGAAATAATATATTTTGTCCAGAACAGCAGGATGAAATTGGTACTACAGATGTCTGAAGATTGAATAAGTTCCAGCTTGGATGGCTGATGGGTTTTGAATAGGCATAGTTCCCTAAGTATAAGTAGTCGTCATTCCCTCATAACAAAGATCTCTCTTGTGCCCATCTTTTATTAGTTGTTACTAGTTCATCAGCTAGATTAAGGTAAGATGGGACTGGAGATCCCCAAGGCAGTCGCGGGGTGATGCATCTGGAATGGCCATTGCTGTTAGCACTTATACCTCACCCTACAAGAAACCATGATGGGAATTGGCTAGCTGGACACCGACGATGAGGGGCTGATGGCCGTCAGCCATGAGGGTGGTGCAGCGTGGGATCGCCATAGCCGTCCAGGATGAGAGATGGACTTGCCAGGGCACACCTAAGAGGGGCTGGCGATTGGTTATGAGGGATAAGATGCAAGGGGTTGGGCCATTCAAAAAGGGGGTTGAGGACTACCAGTGCATCTAAGAGGTGCAATGTGCTAAGGCGAAGTTGTTGATCAGCTGGGTTGATGGGTTGGACGTGGACTTGTTGGGTATTGTCCCAACTATGAAGGCGAAATAGAAAGGGCGAAGCGGTCTCCATACTGGTTGTTCTGGCTTACTAGTGGAGCCCATTATTGCCGGAAAAGAGACTTTCTGACAGTTGGGTTGAGGGAAAATTGTTTATTAAACAAAAAATAGAAAATTGACTGACATGCATGCCTGTGAGTGATGGTTATATTAAGTACTAGGAGGCTTAATGAATAGATGGGGTTTACATGAACTAATGCTTGTGCAACTCCAATTAATTTCAACGGACCAAAACTTCACAACTAACAAACGCTTCCAGACCTTTCCACTGGCCAGCTGACTCTCTTTCAAATTTTAACAGTAAAACTTTCCTCTCATTGTAATTCCTCTTAATGGAACGGTGATGCTTCATCCAGTAAGAAACTGGTTGCACTCTTGACCAGGCCTCATAAAGGTGATCCCATTGAATATTGAACGTATTCAACGCCCTTGAAGACACCAGGGTAATACCCACCTCTTCCAATAGGAGAAGAACACCCTGGCATGGTTTCAAACCTAATTGTAACGCAAGGCTCAGTTCTGCCATATATCAATCTATTTAAATTTCGCTCTCATAGAGGAACTTAAAACTATCACAGAGGAGTGATGCCTTTCACTTCCCCGGGTAATGACCTCTCACCACTTCCACACTCATGCATAACCCCTAATCTACTGCACCAAATCTTGGGTGGTGAGGTAATGGGGAAAGGGGTAACTCTGAGGGGTTACACCATCACCCACCTCTCATCCTCCACATGGGCTAAATCGCCCTAGGTCACAAAGGGACGGCCGCATTATACACCCCCTTTTTTTGTAGAACAAGAATTCCATGCATTTTGGTGCATTGGGAGCTCCCCTGAACATACAGTATGGGTCAGTAGGGCAAAGAGCATCATGTTGTCTTTTGTTAATGAGTCATGCGGTATGAAATTCTTTGATGTACTAGCGGAGCTAAAGCCCAGTATATCTTGGAAGTTCAGGTGCACAAGTAAAACACTTAAGTTATTGCATGTTTGGGGGTAGTTAAATTAAATAGTGCACCTTGGCAGTGTTAGCACATGTGCATCTTGTGGAAAATAAGTTTTTGATGTCATCATGATATTTCTCAGGGAATTCAGATGTTTGATTGGTGCATGAAATCTTGTTGATGAGCGGCTCCATGGCCGCATTAAGGGCTTGTTGTAGAGGGGTGTTGGTGGGGGAAGTAGGTGTATTGATGTAAAGTGATATTAATTCCTGTACAAAGGGAAGTCTGGGTAGGGTGGAAGCATCATAGAGGTTTGGGTTTGGGAGGTTGAAAAATCTCTGGAAAATTTAAACTCAGGGCTCATGAGAAAAGTTGGTCATCCATGGGTACCTATTTGAGATAGTCAAATGAGTAAGAAATGGCTAAAAATGGGCCAGACATTGGAGATGATTGGCTTGAGGTTGGATCAGATGTCCCTCAAACCTTTTACCAGGGCTATTTGACTAAGGAAGGAGCTGTGATAGGCTCCTGCATAATTTGAGATGATCTAACTTGATTGGCTGCTGCAAGAGGAGCTGCAGCTGCAGAAGTTTACGGAGAGGGAGGGAGAATTGATACCCACTTAAAAAACTACTGAGAAGGTGGCTGGGCCAACATCAGAAGGAGGAGGGGCTTAGGCCACTGTTACAGCAAGTGAGTACTGGCGCTTTTAGCAATTTAACCCAAACATAGGTAGAAACAGTGCAGCCATTTTTGACATGGACCCATAATAGGTGGTTAGGGGCCAAGAAAATCATGGTTCAGGGGAAGAATGGCAAGGTGGGTGTCCCAAAGAAATTTGTGTACCATTGCAAAGGCCTGAGGTCCCGCAGGGTGGCTGGCAGCATTGGGAACCACAAACTGGAGAATGGGACCAACACTGTAAATGGGCAATTCTTTAAAGAGATAACAGCAAAGCTGATTGGGGGAGATATGGTTGGCAAACTGGTAAACTATATTACCAGAATGGTGTCCATCAGCAACTAAGTATGGGTAGTGGGATGGGTTATTTTTATAAACTAGCTGAATCATTTCTGCAGCCATGGATTAGGCCTTGTTTAAAAACAGAGTCAAAGTACTCCTTAAAGGGGCTGAAATAAAACTGGAGGGCTTTTAAACCGTCTGAGCCATCTTTATGATGGCTTCAATTGCATAGGAGAAAATGATTCAATCTATAACTTAAAGTCAAAGTGCAGGTTGCTCTAAGGGAGAACCAGGGGGCTTTAAAACACCACATGGGAGCACGCGAGATGTTGTGCTAGGTTCCAGAGGGGAGAATTGACCAAGTTAGATTCTAATGCTAGTGGAGTCATCCTGGCGCACTTTTGCAGTGGTCAAAAGATGCTAGGAGGCGGCGCACTACCATCCCATGTGGGTAAGTAGGCGTCATAAACATAAACATTTAAATATTGAGTGGGCAAGGCAGCAATGGTTGTAGTGCTTTATACTTTTGAAGTTATATTAATCAACAAAATTATCAAAGAAAAAAATTTAGATGATGCTTGTTTATCCAACCTCAAATATGTGCTCAGCATTAATTAAGGTTTAAAAATTTTATGGTCATTATGGTTAAAATAATATTTTCATTCATCAGCAGCTATAAAAATTAATTAATGGCAGCTGCCATCAAATTATTCTAATTATTTTTGGAGAATATAAGAAATATTATTTATTATTAGCAGCTATAAAGTTTACTTGCAACTTTTGTTTATTACTAAAATGTGATATTACAAAAAGTTTTATTTATAGGACGAAAAATTAGTCAAACTGGTGAGCTTTTCAACAGAACTTTTTAGGGTTTTTATATTTCATTAAAATTATAATATAAGGTACCGTCATCAAAAATATTACTATCTAGTAAATATAATCTTATTGGGCATCTGAAGCCCTTAAACTTTATAGAGCTTTATCCAAGACTAAAGTTTTGGTAGTTTCACTGTGTTTGAGAATAATCCTTATATAATGATTCTAAAAGGGCTATAGGATGAGAATATGAAATTACATTGAGAAAAAATTGTATTTTGTAAAAATATGACAGTGCTGTTATGTTACAACCTATAATCAATGTTTTTTAAATTATTCAAAACAAAAAGGGGATATCACATCTTCAACTTTAATTGGAGGACGAATTAAGATAAGTTTTTTAGTCTTCTTTCCATCATGCCCACCACGTTAGCAAGCCTAAGAGGATATGTTAAGGGAAGGAAGAAAAGGTTGCATTATCCAGTATTAGGTCTAGAGCTTAAAATACTTAACAGTGATAGGCAATATTAGAAATAAGTTATTGGTATGGTTAATTTATAATTAATACAATTAGGATAAGTTCATAAAGAACTTGTGCAATGTCTAAGACTATTAAGTATTTGAAGTGTTTTTACTCATAAATAATAGTCTAAGCCACAATAAACATGTTCAGAAGCATATTAAGTAACCTTGGATTGCATTTGTACATAAGTGTCATAAAAGTAGCCATTAAAATATTGAGGCATAGAAAAAGTATATTAATATTAAGAAGAGAATTATCATGCAAATGGAATGGATGTTCAACAACTCAGAAACTAAGAGCTTATGAGGAAGAAAATAAGGAATATGCTAAAATTTTTAGTATTGTCCTAAGTGATAGACCCTCTTATCAAGTTAAGCCACCAGTGTTTAGAGATTCAATATTCATTGATACTATTGAGCTGGGATGCCACCACAAAATTATATTAAAATTGTCATTACGGCGTTTTAGAGAGTTGATAGATGCTTTGAGCCATATAGGATACTCCTAATGCCTTAGCTGTACTCTAGGTTGAGTTCCATTCACTAAGCATTAATATGGAATTTAAAATACCCAAATCTAATGCTAGGGCAAGCATGAACAATCTATGTTGGTGGTTCATTAGTTCCTATTGTAATTAAGATGTATAGAAAAATATATTAAAGTTTTATTTTTCATATACTAAGGAAAATAATTAACAATCTCAAGTTTAAAGTAAGTTTTTTTATTGAGGTAGGTAGGGATTGTAATTTTCTAAAGTTCGTTACATCATTTTAACAACAAAAGGGGCTTAATAAAGATTTGAAGCAAAACTAAGGTCGAGATGACATTAGTTTATTTTTAGCAAAAAGCTCGCCACAAAATATGTTCTAAAAAAGTAGTTTAAAAAGCCAAAATGTGATTCGCCTGTTTTTAAAAAGCATTATACTGACCAATAAGATTTATCCTGTTCATAGGGTTAGCAGTCCAGAAGAACGTTAATCTCACTTGTGGTTATCAGATTAGATTTTTAATCTGATTAGCTGACAATGTTTCAACCAAAAGGTCATACATTGAAGAACTTTGTGAGGCTTTTCTCAGCTCTCTAGGGTAAGTGCTCTTTCAAATCAATAAAATCGCAGATGACACATGTTTGTTAATGTTGAATTGTGGCATCACCCTTTTTGTCAAAGATGTTGCCTTGATTAACACAAGTAACTTTTTACTCATTTTTTTGAGTGTGTTAAAAAAATGCAAACATATGAGTTGTCAACCTGTGTCACTATCCGTCTCATCTTTTAAGCCTCCTAAATTATCCAAAATTTTATTGAAAAGGTTTTCATCCTTAACCAGGATGTCTTTATATAGGTATAATTATGCTTTTGGAATATTGTAATTATTTTACCCATTGTACCTCCTCTTAATTGTGCTCTTAAAAACAGTACATTGCTGTTCCATGACTAGGAGATCAACTATAAACATTTCATATGATTATCCAACTTATATTGAATTACCATTTGCTCATGTGGTTCTAGTCTTTTAAAAAGTTGTTCCTGGAGTAAAGATTTACTATATCTGGAAAAGGAGGGATTAAATGTCACATAGCTTCTCTATACAGTATTCTGTAGAATCAACTGTGTCAGGGGACAGAGGTCATGTGATCAGTGAAGATTAAAGAAAGTCTAAGGAAAAACTGTAACTTTTGTAGTAGTGTGCGTTTGCTGCACAATACAATGTTGTGCTCATTAAAGAGGGCTACCACATTCAATCTCTTAAATTTTAAGTTTTAATTAACCCCAATATGATATGCAACCCACAAAAAAAGAACAACTACTGTGCTTTAAGTCAATCCCCCAGACCTTCTCAATTAGCATGATCTGGGGTAGGATGGAACTACACACCTCACTTCAAAGGACTTGATTCATACTCCTTCACCAAAAAATAGAAATAATTTATTGGATGAATGTTATTACACAGATTTCAACTCCTTAGCCACAAAACTACTAATTTCATTCCTTTTTTATTATATCTTGGCATAACAAAAAACAGTTGCTTCAGTATTAAAACCAATATAGCATTATGTATTATAGCCAGCTATTATCCTTCATCAGCAACGCCAAGCACCTTAGGCATGCATTACTAGATACCCCAATCATCCAAACTAATTCCCATGTCGAGAAATTAAATGACTGGATGATAAGCTATAGATCTGGTGAACTAATTTAAAGTTGAGGCGAGCCTAGAGATTGAGCGGATGATTATGTTGATGTGAGGCAAATTTATTGAAGTAATCATAGTTTAGTAATCAAAGAAATTCTGCCAAAACTTCAATGGTAGAATGAAACATCTAAAACTAGTAGCATATGGAAATTACTAAGTGGAAGGGTTGAAACTGGTAAGGAATACCAAGGATTAAGAGTTGAGCGTGAGAATGAGAAAGGGGGTCTTTTACAAAGGAAGTCAAGGGAAGAAGAGGGTTAACGGAAGTAGTCCATTGTTATATATAGTAAATAAACTGGATTTTGGTGAGCAATTGCTCCTTATATTGATACTTTATTGTTTTTATTGATTATTAGCGATCATCATATTGCTCGTTCATTGATCAGTGGGTTTTACCCTCTGCAACCAGTTTGGCATATTCACCCAAAATCAC
The DNA here is from genome assembly GCA_022478985.1 of Massospora cicadina. Classification (NCBI taxonomy): domain Eukaryota; kingdom Fungi; phylum Entomophthoromycota; class Entomophthoromycetes; order Entomophthorales; family Entomophthoraceae; genus Massospora; species Massospora cicadina. Next base: position 75,995 of record JAKSZP010010655.1, read on the forward strand.
TGATAGTTAACAGTGGTGCTCACTACAGGAGGCCCATTGATCAACATCTTAAAAAAATTTCATATTCATTAAGCAATGGTGCAACCAGTTCCCCTTGACAGGGTACTACCTCAGTTTATTGAGTTATATCAATATGCAAACAGAAACATGTCCTGGATACCCTATTCCATGCTCAAAAAGTGCTTTTCCAAGAAAATAAGGGTATAACAGATCAGCTTAACAAGGCCTTTCACCAGCTGCAACTTGTGCTTTGCCAAACCAACCAACTTGCTGACCACTTGGGTGATACTAAAGGGCGGCTATTTTGTACAGAGCGTAAACTGGAAAGTGTATCTAGAGAGGGAGGGGTCTGCATTGACAAGTTGCTCTCATTTAACCGTGATGGAAATATACCTAGATCCTTTAAGCAGTTTGAATTTGCAGTGGAGGGGGCTTCCAATTGGTGTGAAGCCAAACTGTTGTTATTCGCTTTGGATGTTGCAAGCACTGACCAGGTCACATGTTACCTTGAGAATAGTACCATAATTTATTAAAGATGAAAGAGACCGTGATCTGTCTGTTTGGGAGAAAGGCAAAAAATGGCTCAGCGCAAGGCAGAGTTTTTGACAATATCTTTTCAAAGAATGAGTCCTTAGTGGAGTTTGCAGAGCGGTTCATAACTGAGGCTCATGTGTTGTTAAAGCAAATATCTTAACTAATGAGGAGGTGGGCGTAGCAATGACGGCAGCTGTTAAGCCATATCAAGAACTGTATAATAATATGTCTTACACTCTTCAAGATGATGCGGAGCTATTAACATGTCAGTCTTAACGCCATTTATCATTCACTTTTAGTGCTCCCAATGTGGAATGGAAAGCCCATGAAGCCACTTAAAATCCCCATTAGGAATGGGACAACAACGAATTGGTTTTAATCCGCTGGAGAACCCTTGTCCACCTAATGCTTTGGAGATTCCTTTCCACCCCCATTTTCTTCAGCCAGTTCATCCTCAGCCAAATTACAATCCAACAATTAATTTCAGACCTGAGTCTATGTGTGGGATTCAGAGATGAATGACGTCTACAAATGCTTGTTTCTCGTGCAGCCAATGAGGCCATTATGTGGTTAGCTGTCCTGTCAAATTGAATTTCCATGTAGTACCAGTTGCCCCAAATGAGCAAGGTAAAGGCCGAGTGGAGTAGAGTCAGAATGATCCACTTTTACTAACTTAAACCTAATTTTCCCTGATGATTCCCATGAGTCACTTTGTGTTGGTATTGGTAAAAACCCTAACGATGTATTATATCAACAAATTTATTATGATATATTGTCCTCAAGCTTAGGGGAAAACCCCAATAATTCAGACACAGAGCTCCGCAGAAAGGTGAAAAAGCCATGCTCATAGCAATCCCCTAAGCGGAATGGAACTTTCAAAGGTGAACCTTCAACATATGTCGCAGCTCTAGAAGTGGTGGAAATGGAGATTCCAATAGAGAAAATTGATTAGGGTTATCAGCATGTTGGCACTGGTAATCTCACTTTTATGGATAACAAAAAGCTTTTGGATTTTTATGTAAAAAACACCAATGGTTCTTTTTAATTTGGAGTATACATACTGTGACATTTCTGTGCAAAATACCAAAATTTGGGCGAAAATTGATACTGGCGCTCCCATCAATATAATATCCACCAAGCTCATGGCTAAGATTCTACTGAAGCCCAATGTGGAGCACTGAGTAGTGTATGGAAACGCAGGGGCACAGGGCGCTGTGTCAGAGGGCACTTACAACATGTTGACTTTGAGGTTTGGGTCAGTTGGGCATCCGCTCCAGTTGTGGTTTTGCCTAATAAAAGTTATAACATGTTGATTGTAGCCACGTTCTTGCGGCGATTTGGGGCCATGGGCAATATGGTGAAAGAAACTATTAGTATTCTAGGCCGACTGATACCCATTTACGTTACCTTCATAAGAGTCTCAAAGGACTCAATCTGCTCCAGCCAAATTAATCTCGAGTGCAGTGTTAGGGTAATTCCTGTTCAATATCTGCAGATGAATCGGGAGATCAGGGCCTCCCTAACCAAATCTATGAGTATAAAGGCATATGCTACGGTCTGCGAGCACTTTAAGCATACCTTCTGAGCATCAGGTCATACTAGGGACTAAGCTTGAAATATATGTCCCTGAAGGGCTACATGGGGAAATTATGGGGCCCTACCAGCAATCGTGTTTTGATCCCCATATGGCTCTGTGGTTACTGTTACCAGGAAATGTGGAATTGAAGTTAATGCTAGCAAACATATAGAAGGATTCAATGATGATAGAAAGGCGCCAGGTGGTGACTTACTTACACTTGGATCCTATTGATGAAGTCCGCCATATTCATTATTTTGATTCTTGGGAGGACATTAGCCTACAAGCAAAATTCTCATTTGGTGTAATTACAGTGGTTCCGCGAGAAGCTCTGACTAGGCTGTCAGAGGAACAGAAATATAGGGCGATGGCCCTGTTTAAAAAACTGAGATATAAATGCATCCAATGATCATGATTTGGGGTGTGCACGCGGGGTGGTGCATTGGGTAGGCACAGGAGATCATTCTCCCATTAGATCATGGACCATTTGGCGCTCCAAGGCTGCGGAAGAATTTGTCTCTGATGAGGTAGATAAATTTCTTGAACAAGGGATGTTAGAGACGCCTAAGAGTCCGTGGGCATCGCTGGTGCTCATTGTTAAGAAAAAAAGATGGCACAAACTGGGTGGTCATCAACTACCAGAATCTTAATAGCATCACTAAGAAGGACTCCTATCCTCTCCCAAGGATTGATGACGCTTTAGATCAGATGGAAGGTGCGAGCTGCTTCTCCGCCATTGACTTGATATCAGGGTACTGGAAGATTGAGTTTGTCAGCAGCGGAACGTGAGAAATGCACTATAATCCCCTTAAAGGGGTTGTTCCAGCCTACATGTATGCCACAGGGTTTGTGCAATGAAACAGCTACGTTTCAGCGTGCTATGGATATGATTTTGGTTGACCCGAAGCTGTCATGCGTTCTAGTCTACCTTGACAATATCAACATGTTATCAAAGATGTTCACAGAACAACTTGACCACTTAGAACATGTTTTCCACTAACTAGCTGAAGCTAAAGTCAAGGTCAAGCCTCAAAAGTGCTATTTTCAAGGAGCAATTGGAATATATCAGGTTTGTGGTAGATTCAAAAGGAATTAGTCCTCAGCTGGCAAAGGTGGAGCTATACGCAAGATGACTCAGCCAAGTAATAAGTGGGATATTCAGGTTTTTTAGGGATGGCTTGAGTACTACTGGTGGTTCATTCCAAACTTCAGCTGTATTGGGTCTCCGCTCTTCGAGTTATTGAAGAAAAACGCCACCTCAACTAGACTGACCATTGACAAAATGCTTTCAATGTCTTATGAACCACGTTGGCTAGCGCTCCCATTATACAATACCTATTTTGAGAAATAATTTATTGTGCAAACAGACACTTCACTTTCCGCCATAGAGGCGTTATTGTCCCAGAAGGATGCTGTTGGTGTGGAGCATCCCATCGCGGTTTGTAGCCAAAGACTAAATTGTCATGAACATAATTATACTATGCCTGAGTGGGATAATTACTTGTGATATATGCATATAAAAAATTTTGGGTCTACCTCCACGGGGTTAAATTCAAGGTGTTCATGGACCATACATCCTTGCGGTGGCTGCAGAATCTGCAGGAACCAGAAGGGCGGCTCGCATAATGGCTTTGAAGCTTCAAGTGTATGACTTCAAGATTGTACACCAGTCAGGGGTGAAACACCAGAATGAGGACTCTCTCTCACAATTACCAACTGTCACCATTACGGCGGATTTGGTGGACATCATGTATGAGAAGATGGTGGTGGCAAATATCACAATGAGCCGTCACAAGTTATCAAAGTTCTGGATGGACTTAGACAAGATGCCTTCTTATGTGATGGGAAATTATATAAGCGGATTGAGGAATTGACGCTGAGTTTTTAAAGCCTTTGCCAGGCCAACAATTATCTTGGATGCACATAGAGCAGTAAGTTATGGAGGGTTGCAGAAAATGCTGGAGTTCTTATGACCCCATTACTATTGGGAGAGCATGCACTACGATAAATTGAGACAAATGCTTGTTGTCACTAATGTCAAGTGTAGAAACCTTCCAACAAGAAGACTACCTATCAGCTGGTTAAGCCTTTTTTCTCTTTGCATACTGTTTCTCTTGATGTGGTGAGGTCTATGCCGACTGTCTCAAACCGCTCTAAGTATATAATAGTAGCAATAGATCACCTGACAAGATGGGTGAAAGCAAGAGCGTTCAATGATTTGGGGCTTTCACCACAACCAAGTTTATCATGGAGTGTTTCATACAGTGGCATGGCTGTCCGCAGTTTGTCCTCACAGATAAAGTAACCAAAATCACATCAATTATCCTGCTCAAGTTGAAAGAATTGATGGCAATCTGCAAAGTCTTGACTACACTTTACCACCCCAGAATCTTATGGAATGATGGAACGGGTCAACAGGACATTGGTAAAGATTCTTCGCAAGCTGTTAAAGGATCAGCCCTTTGAATGAAGTAACCTCCTGTCCACTGCCATCTTTGTATATAGTATCAGCTACCACTCATCAACGGGCAAGACTCCTTCCAATTGCTCTATGGTCTACATTTAGCTTTTCCCGCTTTGCTTTACTCCTGTGTAGAGGATACTGGAGGAGTAGAACTGCAGCATTATCTAACCAACTTAATGGACACGCTGATAAAATTACAAGCGGAAGCTTATTCTACCAGCTTGGCTAAGAAGATTCATAATCAGGTAGCTGGCCAAAGCAAATGTAGCAGACTCCCACAGCTCGCTGTAGGTGATCATGTCTTGTTCCATGACAAACATGGATTTGGAAGGAAGAACAAGATCGCTAACATATAGACTGGACCTTTTGAAATAATTGATTAGACTGGTATCAATACCTACACCATCAAGGAGCCCGCAGTGGTCAGATTATTAGCCATGTTCACGCGAAGTTCCTTCAAGGATGCAAGCAATAGGATCTTATCATTCAGTCAATGGGGGTAATGTCAAGAAATTAATTTAATTGGATGATAAGCTAAAGATCCAGCAGATTTAATTTAGAATTGAGGAAAGCCTAGAGATCTAGCAGATGATTATGTTGACATGAGAAAAATCAGTTGAAGTAATAATAGTTTGGAAAATTGAGAGAATTCTGCCAAGCTTCAATAATAGAGTGAAACACCTAAAACTCATAGCAAATGAAAAATTATGAAGCGGAAGTCTTGAGACTGACAAGTAAAACCAAGGATTAAGATTTGGGCATGAGAATGAGAAAGTGGGTAATCTACAAAGGAAGAAGAGGGAAGAAGAGGGTTAAGAGTAGTATTCCATTACATATATATATTAAATAAGCTAGATTTTTGGTGGAAGTGATAGATCCTTATATTGATACTTTATTGTTTTTTATTGAGGATTAGTGATCATCATATTGCTTGTCCGTTGATCAGTTGGTTTTACCCTGTGCAACCAGTTCGTTGGATTCACCCAATATCACTGAAAGTTAACACCCCAAATGACTATTGTCTAACACCATGTATAACCATGGAAGTATCTAACCAAAATCAGCAAAACGTAGATATCCTGAAGTCACTAAATATCCAACTGGATAGTAGTTTACAGGGTGTATGACAAGCAGTTGGTTTCAGCCATGAACTTAGCCAACATATTTCTCATTGACTGGCTAAACTTACAATCCAATTTTAACTGCAAGGTGATTATGATCAGCTGGCAAGCCATGAATGAGAGAGGCGCAACCCTTGAATGATTCAAGGAGTAATCCTGTTTCTATTGGAGACTGGAATTCTATTACTACAACACATGAGTCAAGGTAAATCAAGCTGAATCTTTATAAGAACTCAGTTAGTGCACCCAGTAGGAGATGCAAGTTGCAGCGCAACATATTGAAAGCTGCTAGGGCTACTAGTTCTTTATAGTAATAATTAATACTTCTTGAGTATCAGCAAGTATCCATTCATCAGTCTATTAATACTTTAAAGAACACCTGCCTCTCCTTACACAATGTTTTGGGAAGTTACTGCCCACCAATAATGACCTCTACCTTATTACTCGAGAGATGTAAGATTCCAACAAGGACAGAAGATCAAAAATGCAGATCTCAGAACCTTGATGCACCAAATAAGGGCTAATGTTGCTTCATTAAACAAATGTAAACAGCAATAAGAATAAGATTGAAAAAGAGTAATTGACCTTGGAATGGTGTATCTAGACTTGAATGAAGGATGCTGCCAATGTGAACCTTGAGTTTCATCTCTGGTCAGACCTTAATCATTAGGGGATAGATTATCGAAGATTGGGTCTGTATTCACTCCAAAAAGCCAGCACCAGCGCCCCATACTAGCTGCATTACTATCCTTACCTTGTTATCTGGAACTCCAGCTTAGGATTGGGATTTCCCTAATGAACCTAGTAATTTGGGCTTCATGAAGGGTCATCCTAGCCTTTTGTATTGCTTCCCGTGGAATGTCATTTTGACCTATTTAGCGGTTTAACCCTGTTAGCCTTCCCAAGTTCAAACAGGATGGGAATATACAGTCATTTGTAAAGATGTTCAGGATGACTACGCATGGATCCATTGATACATTAAAAGTTACCACTATGATAAACTTTTTTAATGGTCAAAGTTATGACCTAGTTATAACTTGCCTTCCCAAAGACAAATGGAGCTACACAGAAGTTGATAACGCCATGTTATAAGAATTTGACATCCCATAGAAGATGACCACTCGCATAGATAATTTCATGACTCATCATTACTGAAATATGTGACATCACTGAATGCGTGTATTGTTTCTATTATGAGGCTCAGGTTTATTGGGTGCTAAGGAGGCGGCTGATTTTGATACAAAGATTGCTCTTCAGAATTCTACCAAAGATTCCCTGGGCTATATCAATCTCTATTTCCTGCATTAGTAAAGGACTTTGAAACCTTGGCAATGATTGATCATTTGAAGCAAGGTAAAATCGCATTTGATTCCCAGGTAAAGATATTTGACAACCTCTCTAATTCAAAAGCAAGGTAACACTAAAAAATTGTGGTAGGAACTAATTACCCTTGACGTGGAAATGCTGCACCTCATTGGGGAATCTTTGAGTGACCTGCTGGACTTGTGAATAAAAAGGCCACTATGCTGCCAGTGCCCTAATAAATGGTACAATATAGATTATGTCGCTTCACCTGTAGATGATAAGGATTATGGAAAAGGCAGTCAATGTAAGTCCAGGGGAGAGTCCCCTTTGCATAGATTGGGCGATTTTCCCATTCCTGAGAAAGAAGGGTCTGAAGAGGGCAGCTTACCCTTCCTCACCCAGGGCGACCTCGCCCATGTGGTAGACAAGCGCTGAGTGACATCACTCCCTCTAAAGATTCCTCCCCCGGTACCCATGCTAACCTCTTCCAAACTTGTCTGCCAAATTGAGGAAATCTGTGCTGAGATTACTGAATCAAAGATGAAAAGTCTGAAACCAATGGGAATAAAGCCTGATGATTGGAAAACCGATATTTAGAAATGGATAATAAGAGAATTATCAGCTGGAATCGCAGATAACATCAAGCCATCAAGTGATATGATTGCTGCTGCCAAATTCCCTTTTAATCATCAGGTGATTGTTGCCAATAATTTGAAACCCCCAGTTTAAGAATCATAAGTTGTGGATGACACAACTCATTTGGCTGAATGAACGCCCCAGTGACTGGGAACGGGTGGGTTTGCTGTCAGGCGAATAGCAAATAATAATTAGACTGGCCTGCCAGCTAAGGTGCCAGAGCACCTGAATGGCAAACCAGAATTACCATGGCACTGCTGCTGGTACGACGGATATGAAACTGGAAAGGAGTTTCACCAATATCTGCCAGTGAGCTAGAATTTTGTACTGGAACAAAATAGAATACCAGACAAATTTGGCCATTAACCCCAAGGGGTATGAGAATGCCAGCGGAAAAGGTGGTTTAATTCTCAACATATAGAAACTATATTTTTTGAGGAAGGTTTTTTAATGGAAAATTTAAGGAAGAAAATTGACCAACAATTTTCTCAGTGGATGCAACTGATTAATTAGTCAATTTAGAGGGGAAACAAGCCGGGATTGGGTCCCACAAGTTTGATTTAACTGGCGAATTGTTCAGGAATGGGGAACAGATAATTTAACTGGGAACCAACATTGAAAAATTTGGTGTCAGGATGAGTTGCTGTTGGTTCAACCTCAAATGTCCAAACCAAGGCTTGACTGCATTTCCAATGGTTGGCACAATGGCGTTTAAACCCAATGAGTTGCAGGAATCCCCCAAGGCCCCCCACATAGGGGCGGGCCCATTTGGTTGGAAACGCATTTTGGGACACCCAACCCGCCCATGCTTGGTCGCTGGGCCATTCGTTTAGTCAGTGATTTTGCATCAGGCGCAACGCCCAATTTGCCAGTGGGGAGCTTCAAATCCTCGTCAATGGTGTCCAATGCTGTTACCTGCCCATCGGGGATGATCCCCAATGATTTTGGGAGGGGGATGATTTTTTTGATCTTCGTGTTAACCAAATCAAAAAATGTTAGGCATTCTGACTGATAGATCAGTTTTCATACCTTTTCAACCATTTGAAATCCAAACATCTGGGCTTATTGCCACTCAAATTAGCTCCGATAGATTTCATTTTGGAAATCTCAGTGCAGATTTCCCTGATTCCCTGTAACAGTTCTGATGAGGTGAGTGTGGGTACTGGGGGCGGGATCCAAAGCAGAAGAGCTGTTACCCAGCGCTTGTCTACCACATGAGCGAGATCACCCTGAGTAATGAGGGGTACAGCCATCCTCTTTGGTGCCTTCTTGCTCAGGAATGGGAAAATGGCCTGATCAATGCCCAGAGGACGTTCCCCAGGACTTACATTAGCCATCCCAAATTCATTTCCAACCAATTAGGACTGCCCCTATGTGGGGTGGCCCTGGGGAATTCCTGTTGCCCATTGGGCCAGATGCTGTCATGCCAACTGACATAAACGCAGTAAAGCATCATTCCAAGCATTTTTGGATGAACTGGTAGTGACTCAGCCTGCCAACAAGTTCTTTGATGTCAGTTTCAATTAAAATTATCCACCCTCTCCCCCAAAAATTTACTTGGTTAGGTTGAATTTAAAGGACCTAATCCCTGCTTTGGCCCACTAAAAATTGAACACTATTTAATCAGTTGCATTGCACTGAGAAAATTATTGGTCAATTTTCTTTATCTTTTTCTCTAATAAAAATCTTTTACCTAATTTCAGTTTTTATGCTTAAAACTAACCACCCTTTCCTCCTGTATTCCAACAATACCTGGGGTTTATGGCCATGTTCACCTGGTATTTTGCTAGGTGCCTATACCGATTAAGGCTCATGGGCACTCAATGGCGGATTTCATTCCTAGTTCCATAACCGTCATACCAGAAGCAGTGCCACTGGCATTCAGGTTTGCCATTTGGGTGCTTCAGCACTTAAAATGGCTGGCCAGTCTAAAAATAACTTGCTTTTTTCCTGACATAATCGACCAACCATCATTCCTAACCATTTCCGCCTTTCTCGTCAATATGGGCGTAACAATGTTACTTGTTTCTCAGCTGAATCAGGGTGTGAAGAAATTTTACTATGGCCATAATAGCCTAGTACCTCTAGGATTGTATGAACCACATCCCATATTTGCCATGGCCATTGTGCCCATGTCAGTATGTTCTGAAATTCCAACTTATGGAGGGTTTACTCCCACTATGAACCTAGTAGTTTCCCCCAATCCTAGTACCATCTCTTCCATATCTACAGATTCAACTAAAGCTGCCAATAAAGAGAATTTCGCCTACTTTTTATTGCCCATGAAAATTATTATTGGGTCTCACCACATCTCCTTTGAGGCTTTGGTGGATATGGGAGCTGCGGGTAATTTTATGAATGTTGAGCTGCCCAAAAATTTGAGCTTGACCTGGACCTAAGTCCTTTGGTGATGGTTGCTTCATCAGCCTCCCAGATCTCATATCTAGTACGTTGGCTGGTACCTTTCTCAGTACATCAGTTTAGCTTTTGTAATCAGTTCTCAGCAATGCCAAACTTGGTGTTTCCAGTAATCTTGGGGGTCAGGTGGTGGTGCTGGCAACATATTAGAATTCACCTGGAGTCAAATATGTTGTCATTTATTATTGATCAAATGGAGGGATAATTTCCTTTAGTCAATACCCTTAATAAAGCTCAAGGTCACAGCTCTATCACTTCCCTCATTTCCCCTACGGGCCTTCCGTCCACTTTTCCCAAAGAATTGATGCGCTATCAAAGTACCTTTAATTCTGAAAAGGCGGACCGTCTCCCCTTTTACACTGAATTCAACTTGGTATTCCTAATAATGGTACAGTTGGTGAACATCAACTGCCCTTGTATCCACACACAGCGGAGGAGGATGTTGCACTTAACACCTGGTTAGACAATAAGCTTATAAAGGGTGGTTATTTTAAAAGACATCACCAGTTTCTTCTCCCATCATTTTTGCCAAGAAGGCCAATGGTTCCCTCCGTCCCTGCGTGGATTATGGACACCTAAACAAAATCACAGTAAGCAATTCCTACCCTTTTCCCCTGGAGCAAACTATCATTCAAGCGATTGCTAAGTCTCATGTGTTCTCCAAGCTTGACCTCATTAATGCCTTCAACTAAATATGGGTAATGGAAGTTCAAGAATGGCTTACAACAATTCAAACAAAACGAGGTATTTTTCAATTCTGCGTACTGCCCTTCAGGTTGAAGAATGCGTCAGCCACATTTTAAAGAATGATTGATAGCATGCTGGGTGACCTCCAGTTTACTTGCGTGGTCACATATATTGACAAGATCTTGTTTCACTCCACAACTCACAAGCAACATGCAAAAGACTTGGAAGTAGTTGTGGCTGCTTTGCACATGGAGGGCCTGTTCGTCAAGCCTTCAAAATGTAAGTTTTATAAGGAGAAAGTTACCTTTCTCAAGAATATGTTCCTAAAAGATGGTTATGTGATTCCCCCCAACAAGTTGGACGCCATCCGCAAATGGCCAACTCCAACAACCCAAAAAACTAAGAAGTTTTTTGGGTACATTATTTTCCTGATGAAATTTTTCCCAGCCCTTTCCCAGTTAGCCTCTCTTCTTCACCCCCTCACAGATAAGAATGTACCCTTTCGTTGGACACCCAAGTGCTAGCAGGTGTTCAAGTCAATCAAAGAGATGTTCTTATCATCCCCATCCTAAAACATGTGGACCCCTCCAAACCATATATCATTACATGTAATGCTTCATCCCTGGCAGTGGGAGCAGTTCTTCTCCAGGAGCACAAGGGTTTAGAACATTTGGTCACCTACTATTCCTGAAAATTCTCCTCTACTGAGTAATCCTGGGCCATATACAATAAGGAGCTGGCTGCCGTAGCATGGGCTCTGACTCATTGGTGGTATCTGTTACAGGGTGCCCACCATGAGTTAATGGTGTGTACGGATCATCAAGCTCTTCTGTATTTTTGTAAGACACAGAAATTGGCACATAGGTAAGCTCATACCTATCAGAATTTATGCAGTTTCAATTTAAATACATATTTGTGAACCGTTCATTAAATGTGCTCTTTAATTATCTTAGCCGCAACCCAGCTCATTGCCCCACAGACTTAGATGAAGTGGACCTGGTTACCATGATTCCCACCGCCCAAATTTTATCTATTGTACTTCCCATGGTCACATCAGTAGACTTATCTCCTGATGCTACGATTATATCACGGGTTTTAGCAGCTCAAATTACCTGCCATGAAGGAGTGGAATTACTATACCAATTGCCCCTTCAAACTCAAAAACATTCCCTATATTCCTTGGTGTAGGGTCTCATTTATTTTTGGTCACAGGTTTAGGTCCCCCTTCTCTTTAGAGCTGAGTTGTTTCAGGCACATCACGACCCTCCCACAATTGGTCATCCAGGAAACAAGAAATGCACTGAGTTGATCAAGTGGACTTTTAATTGGGTGGGTTTAACAAAAGAAGTACCAGCCTGGATTGCCGATTGCATTACTTGTGCATGGGCCAAGTCAGATTGATCAGGAAGGAAGGGTCTGCTTCATCCTTTACAACAGGCAGAGGTTCCATGGACAACAGGATACGTGGACTTTATTTTTAAACTTCCCTATTCTAATGGATTTACAGTGGTGATGGTGGTGGGCAATTGTTTACTAAGTTTTCCTTATTTATTCCATGCTATTCCACAATTACATCAGAAGAAACTGCTCATCTCTTTGTACGCCATTTGTTTTCTATGTTTGGTCTCCCGCAAGAGATCATCAGCAACCGTGGGCCCCAGTTTACAGCGCGTTTATGTAATGAGATTTTATCCATCTTAAAAATTACTCCCTGATGTTCCGCAGCATATCATCCCCAGTCTGATGGACAAACCGATCATGTTAACCAAATTTTGGAACAGTTTTGTGCTGCTACGCTGCAGCCGCACAGAATACCTGGGCCAATGACCTCCCCCTTGCTCAATTTGCTTATAATAACGGAACTGACACTTCTATGGGGTTTTCTCCCTATGAAGCGACGTTGGTCTATAATCCCTCACTCTCTGTCATTCCCTGTCTGCTTCCAGAGGTCCTGCTGCCGCAGATCACGTTGAGCACAACCAGTCTACTAGTCCTTAATGCAGGAGCATATCACTAAAGTAATTGATAAATACAAGCGGTTTGTGGGTCAAAAAACGGCTTCCTGGCCATGACATAGTGGTAAGTTCATATGTTATACTAGATATGTGCCATTTGCGGATGCAGGTACCTTCCTGGAAGTTTGCAAGCAAGCATTCAGGTCCCCACTTGGTGGAGGAAGACTTGGACAATGGTGCTTTCCGGTTAAAGTTGCCAGCCCATTGGAAACAGCACCCTGTCTTCCACGTATCTCAGTTGTCCCCATTCAAGGGGACTGTACGCGCTGATCCTGAGCCAATAGTATTTGAGCATGTGGAGGAGGCTGAGGTGGAAAACATCTTAACATCCCGCAAATCTTGGAGGTCAGTTTAGTATCTCATCACATGGAAGGGTTATCTGGCCTATGAGAACAGTTGGGTCAAGGCCCACAATTGTGCAAATTGTATGGAACTGGTTGAGGCGTTTCATGAGTCCCATCCTGATGCTCCTCATCCCCTCCCAAAAAAAATTTGTAACTTTGATGTCGATCAAGTTGCCCAAGGAGCACAAAAATGTAGCCTTTATACAGTTTCCTAGCGGAGGTGCCCCTCCTTTGGCAAAAGGAAAGGGTGATGTAAGTCCAGGGAAACGTCCCCTTTTCATAGATTGGGCGAATTTCTCATTCCTGAGCAAGAAGGGTCCAAAGAGGGTGGCTGTATCCCTCGTCACCCAGGGCAACCTCACCCACATGGTAGACAAGCGCTGGTTAACAGCACTCCCTCTAAAGATTCCTCCCCCAGTACCTGCACTCAACTCTGCTGAATTGTCCACCAAATTAAGGAAATCTGTGCTGAGATTACTGAATTGAAGATGAAAGGTCTGAAACCAACGGGAATAAAGCCTGACAATCAGAAAACCTATATTTGGAAAAAGATAATTGGAGAATTATTGGCCAGAATCGTGGATGACATCAAACCTTCAAGTGATATGATCACCGCTGGCAAATTCCCTTCAAAATTGTAATGGAATGTTGCTGATAAATAGAACCCTTAGTTCAAGAATCAGAAGTTGTGGCTGACACAACTCATTTGGCTGAACGATCTCCCCTATGACTGGGCATGGGCGGGTTGACCATCCTGAACACATTTCTAACTAATTTGGACTGCCCCTATGTAAGGTGGCCCTTGGGAATTTCTGTTGCCCGTTGGGCCAGATGCCATCATGCCAACCAAAATAAATGCAGTTGAGCATCCGTCCAGGCATATACAGATGAACTGATAGTGACTCGGCCTGCCATAAAAATTCTTTGATGTTGGTTTTAATTAAAATTATCCACCCCCTCCTCCCAAAAATTTACCTGGTTAGGTTGAATTTAAGGGACCTGATCCCTGATTTGACCCACTACCAAGTGAACACTATTTAATTAATTGTATTGCATTGCATTGAGAAAATTTTTGTCAAATTTATTTATCTATCTTTCTAATAAAAACTTTTGCTTAATTTCAGTTTTTATGCTTAAAACTAAACCACCCTTTCCGCAGGTATTCCAACAATCCTTAGGTTTTGGCCATGTTCATCTGGTATTTTTTCTAGGTGCCTATACACGATTATGGCTAATGAGCACTCAATGGCGGAATTCCACCTATTTCCATAACTGTCATACCAGCAGCAGTGCCACTGGCTTCAGGTTTGACGTTTGGGTGCTTCAGCACTTAAAATGGCAGGCCAGTCTAAAAATAACTTGTTGTTTTCCTGACAGTCAACAATGGAGGAAGAATACTCTATTGTTGAACAGTCTATTATCCCATTTTAAAGACAAAACAAATTAACCTCCATCAATTACTACCAGTATCCCAAAGGTAGCATGACAAGCTCAAACAGGAAAACCATAAAGTCATTTCCAAACCTTATGCTACATAACTTATAGAACGAGCTTAGATTGGGGAGCAGATGAGTTGGACGATCTACCCTTTTGAAAGGAGTAAAGTGGCTTTACCCATCAAGACATTCTTTATTCAGTTTCCAGATATTAGCAATAAGATTAAGACCATGATTGCCTAGGTTGATACCCCCAAATGTTCTCATATTAATCGCGAATTTAAACTACTTATATGACTACACTTATATCAATATAATTGTAAATAAAATTCGATTTTGCATGATATTTGATAGCGGCACCCTATTAAATATAATCTCATGTCAATATGTTAAAAAATAAAAGAATGCTACTAATGTGACCCAATGTTAAAAATATGAAACAACTGGTCCAGAAAGCATAATTAGTGAAGAAGCCTACATTGCTTTACCTAGGAGGTTAGCACTGTACAGGTCAAATATCCTTTCATAGTGTTGCCCAGTAACAACTATCAAATTTAAATAAGTACCAGTTTCCTCAAATTTTATGGAGCAGTTTAAATAATATGAAGGAAAAATCTTCTAGATCCTTAGTCAGTCATTGCTTTATAATTACTCTTGAGATGAAAAGGTTTTTTACTAGCTTTTATAATTTTATCAATGTACCTTACACTGATGGGGTAATTCCTATCTGCTACCAGCAAGTTAGTCGTCATAGTCAGGTCCTCCTTTCAACATCATAAAAATAAGTCTATCCCTTCATGAGCATCCAAAAGTAGTAGATTTGTTTCTAGGTAAAAGTGGGTTGTAGGATTACTTTTTCTGGAACTGCCAGACAGGTTATTAAGAGAATTCTATTCTCCATGCGAAATAATGTATTGAGCATTATGATGCTCCTGGGTTAATTTACCCTATACATAAGATGATTTGCATTCTCTTGTATATTATAACTTCTTGGATAATCACCATGAATAAAGGAAAGAAAGGCACCTTCATCCATCTAGTACCCAGAGAAAAAAATTATTGATAAAATACTTTAGAGGACTATCTGAGTTTGGCATGCCTGATGTCACTCAAGATGCATGTGCACTATTATTGTGAAATCAATTGGAGGGATTATCAAATGGGAAAGAGGATCAGGGGTTTTTCTTAATACATTGAAACGTTCAAATACCTTCAACGAGCAATTATGATATAGGGTGCACTAAAGGAATATTCACATTCCCTTGACACTATGGATGGCTGACAAATATGCTTTAGCTTATAAGGTGAAGCTAAGTCTATAAAGAAGACATACAAAAAAATCTTGATAAAATATTACAGAAAGGAATGACCATGACATATCACAGTTCTTGTACCAGTCCTGTTCTTACTATCAAGAAAAAGAATGACTCCAATCATGTAGTGGTTTACTATTTTTGACTAAAAAATTACTAAAAAATCATACCCCATTACTGCGTATATATGACACCCTTAATCAATTAGGAGGTGCCAAGTGTTTCACTGCTTTGGATATCATCAGTGTAATTTAGAGATTGACCTTCCAAAAGAAGAACAAGTAAAAATTGTAATTATTACGTTTTAGGGTTATATCAGCCAAAAACACATGCCTTAAGATTTGTACAACACGCCCACCACCTTTCAAAGAGCCAGGACACTATTTTATATATGTCTGATTTTGAGCTGAGTTTTAGTAAATCTTTACAACATCAACATGTTCTTAAATACTTATACACAACATTTATCCCACTTGGAGGAAGTAATTACGCGGATAACAAGGTTTTGGTTGAAATAAATCCCAGAAAGTTTTAATTTTTAAAACTATAATGGAGTACCTGGGTCACATTATTGATACTCAAGGGATATTCTCTAAACCCCAAATGCTTGATGCTATCAACCAAGTGAAAAGCCATGATAACAATTGGGATGTTCATGTATTCCTAGGAATGGCAGGATACTACTATCAGTACATATAAAGACTGCACAACTAGCTGAGCCCTTGTCTCACTTAGTAAGCAGCGGAGTGGCCTTTCAAAGGTCTATGTAATGCAAGGACGCCTTCAGCAATTTAAAATTTACTTTAACTCAAGCATTAGTGCTACTCTACCCTATTTCCAACCATCTGTTTATTGTTCAATCCAACACTACCTAGATGGCTATTGGAGTGGTGCTATCTCAATGTGAAAAGCTTGGGGAGGAAAATCCAGTAGCCTTTTGCAGTCATGCCCTAACTAAGAAGAAGAGAAACTATAAAGTAACAGAACATAATTGTTTAGCCGATATTTTACTTGCAAACAATTCCGCGTTTACCTTCATAGGACTAAGTTTCCAGTTGTCACCAATCACGCCTCTTTGCATTGTCTGTACAATCTTAAAGAGCCCGAAGGACAGCTAGTAAGATGATCACTGATCTTCAGGCTTACAACTACAAAGTAGTACACTGGTTAGGATATTATTCAAGATGCCAATGGACTTTTCAGGTTGCCAATTTTTTCAGCATTTTCCCTTTATTCAGACCAACTGTTTGATATTATGAAGGCCCACAGGTACAATGCTGAGCATTCTACTATTTGGCGCACCTTGAACAAATTATTAAAGAGCACAGAAATTTTATGGTAAACTCTACAAAATCAGAAGCGATGGTTGAAGAAACTTGTACTAAGACCAATCAAATGGTCAATAATTAAAAGCTAGCTCGCCAATATTGTTGGCCATGATGGACTGAACAAAACTCTGAAGTAAGTACAATAGAGCTACCATTGGGATTTCATGAGATTTGATATTATGATATATTGATGCAGTGGCAAGAATTTCAATCACCACAACCATATAGGATCTCCATCACTTATAATTTAATAAGACAACTGGGCTTGGCATACTATATTGATTAATATTACTGACCTTTGGCCGTAAGAAACTCGATCACTAATACATCATTCTGGACATTGACCACTAAACTAAGTAGTTTGAGACTAAACATCTGCGATCTTGAAGCATTCACTACCGTTAATAAATAATGGAATACATTATCCATATACATGATTGTCTGTAGGTTATTTTACCGTATAGTGCTATCATTATATTTCTAGGATAATCTCTAACCTAGATAAACTCATGGGGATTAGAGGGGTCCTAGTTTTTCTCTATAATAATGTTTCTAATGTGACTGTCAAGCAGGTTAATGGGACCTTATAGAAAACTCTCTTCAAGTTTGGTGCTGCTTCCCCATCCCAATGGACCCTTTAAGTTGAGCCAACAATTATCTCCTTTAGCATCAGTTATTGTAGTGCCATGGTATCTTCTTTCTCCAAATTCTCTAAGGATGGCAGCCAGCCTTGCCTCCCTTGTTGCACTCAATCATATAAGATGAGGATGGGATCTGACCTAAAAATAAATTAACATATTAATCAGGGCACTAATTAAGATTTAAACCAAATCTCATAAGGCTTCCTTGGTCTCAAAAGAATAATCATAAAACCCAGGATGATATGCACCAAGGAGATTTACACAAGATCGTGGAAGGTGATCAGGTATCATACTATGATATGTACAGATTTGAGTTGAAGTATATTATGTCAAAGATTGGAAAATACTATATGTAATCTTAAGCGTTCGTCCTTTTGACATCAATGCCATCAATGCCATCAAATTTTATATGATAGTAGGATTATTAACAAAGTAAATGCAAAATTCCTAAGGCCCTACTTCGTCAGTCAGCCTCCTTTGGAAGGTTATTCAAAAGATGAGCCAGCTAAAGGGGTAGGATATGTTGTCAATAATGTTAACTTGACTTAAGATAAATAGCTTTTTGCTCCTTTTGATATTTGGGCACTATTAGAACAAACGCAAAATGAAAAGTCATCAACCCATACTATCTGACTCATCTTTTAAACCCCAGCCATTCCAGAATTGTCTTGTGATATTTCTATCCTTTAATAAGCTTTTTCCTGTTAATTGGTTTTGTTATGCCTTTTGTGCTCATTATGATCCTTATCAATTGTGTTCCCTATTAAGGAGATTGCTTATCTGTAACTAGGAGATGAATTATGTTTAATTATAACAAATTTGATAATAAAGAATCATCTTTTGATTAAATTCATTATTATTCTAAGAATTGTTCCTGGATTAGAGTTGTCAGACATTGGAATAATATTGGAGATAGAATTGAACCTACTCAATACTCTCTTTCCGCTTGATCCTACTTTTGAGCAAATTTTGTAAAAGAACAAAATCAAAAAACAATCAAATTAGCCGCGCCCCTAACTCATTGATGTCCACAGCTCCACCGCCTACTTCTCCAGTTTGGGGAAGTGGCAAAACCCCCAGCTTTTTCCATTTAGGGGAAAACGCGCTTGGACTGGTTTGTCCAGTCCTAAACAAACCTTAGGTCAGTTAATTCCACCCTAAAGATCATGCCATTCACCTTGCACAATCCCAAGCTGTGCCTCGTTGCCCTCTCATACTTCCCTGCTCTCACATACATTTTGGCATCTGGGTCAAATATGAGAAGTTTTTCTCATACGTGGACAAACCCATAATTAGATTAGAACAGGTGGTGATGTAAACCACCAGCTTTATCAATTTCTGCCCCTATAAGGAGAATTTGACCTCAGTTTCACAAGTAAGCTAATGCTGCCACTGTCAAGAGAGTGTCTGTAACTCTCTTTCCCAGCAAGGTGATGTGGGATGCAAACCCACATTGCTAGGAAGCTAGCCATTAGGACAAAGATAAAGAAGACACCTCGAATGGTGCCTGTGCAAAAGGTACCCCAGGCAAGGGTGTAGAGCGCAACATATAGTACCAGGTAAGTGAGGAACATAACAGCTTGAGTGGACCCCAGAGGGGAGTCCATAATCAAGTGTACCTTGGCGTCAGGGGGCTTGGGTGCCTTGATCTGGAGGGGACCTGGGCGGCCCAAGGGAGCACCTGGGATTTTGGTAAATTGCAATAAAAGGTAGTGGCCCACATAGTTGGAGACCTCCCCAAAGAGGTCTGCCACCAAGTTTGCCTAAGGAACCATGAGTAAAATGTAAAATAATGGTTAATTTTTATTTAAGAAAGTCGACCAATGAGGGATGTTGGTCACAAATGTATTTAAAATGGGTTGGGGAGATTAAGGTTCTGCGGAAGTGCGCCCAAGCCTTGACGTTCTAATAAACAGATGCTTCCATCCATTTTTGTAAAATACACTAAAAGTGCCTTCACTCGAGTAATCAATTGAAGTTATATTTTACCTGAACTTAAGATTTCATAACTTGAACAGGATTTGAACCCTTGATCTCCAATTAACCAAATTGAACCGTCTTCATTTGTAATGTAAATTGTTCGTTTCAGTGCCTGGGCTGAGATAAGAGGCTGTGCGTTTTGCACCCCATTAGTATCAACCTGGGCATGCTTGGCTTGCACCCAGCGTTGATCTAAGGTGTGTTTCAGGTCAGGAAGAGCCTGAAGTTTCACCTTCTGGGCCTCCTGTCGCCCAGCCTTATCTTTAGCATCAGCTCCCACTATTAAGTCATCCAACCATGACAGCCACTGCAGCAACTGCACTCCTTTTTTTGAGGGCACACCCATCACACAATGCGCACCCAGTTCCCCACTGACCCCACGATGGTGGTTCAGTTTGCTGGGTTTCCCACTCACCTTCCCCCAGGAAGTGCTCCATCAGGAGCTGATGGAAGATTCGGCATCCTATGGCGCTGACCCCATCCTTCAATATGTGGTCCCTAATGGAGTTACACGCCTCACTGGGCCTCAGGCTTTTTCTACAATCATCCCTAAATTCACAAACATTTGCGACCAGAATCCTCCTCACTCCTTTATTGCTTCTGCCCCTGACCACCCATTATGGGCCCCCATCAAGGGCAGGCGGAAAATCTGTTAATCCTGCTTCAAGTTTCATCACTTAAAGCAGAGTTGCCCCCACCTCGCTGCCTCTGCCACCTCTGCAGCCTCAGCCACCAGATCCTCATCTGCTAGCCACCCTGCATCCCTCTCAGAATAGGGGACAATCTTACCCCCCTTTTCCAAATCCTGCTGCTGCTGCTGCATCCTCAGCAGCCAATTATACCCATCCTAAACCTGGTGCCACCAAAGCTCCCACCACTAGGATTCAGCTTGGACATAGGTTCGCTCCTGAGCCCCAACCCAATTACCAACCTCACCATCCTTAATGATGAAAACATGAACTTGTATGATTTGAACCCATGATCCTCATTGGAGAAAACTAACAAAATCAGGTAACGTAATTGAAGACTCTAAAGTTGACATAAGAGTATTTATCCCTATGCGATCCCCCATTGAGATCCCTTGGCGCTTATATGCCCCACACCCAAATGATGATTTGTTATGCACCCAACACCATTTGCTATGGCAGCTGCTGAACAATCTGATAAAATTTTCTTTTGCAATATTATTGCCCAAACAGTGATAACCTGCCCAAAGGTCTCCCCCCTCCCATTCTTTCCCAGACCTGCCCCCACAGAGCAAAAAAAACCATTCTCCAGCTGCATAAACATGTTGCAGGTGCCATTCAGAAGTGGTTGCGGTTTCACAAACTAATGCAAAAGTTGTCACACTAACACCATTTTTGTTTCCCATCTTCCTGGCATCCTCATTCAAATGGAAAATTTCTTGTCCACTTACCTGAGCGCAATTTAAGATGATGATGATTTCTAAAAACAACCGATCCTCTGCAATCTTGCCCCACATATTGCTGATAATCCCACGCCCTTGCTCTCTGCCTTGGCCTGCTCTTTGTACAATGCGTGTGCAGCAGATGAGCCCCTGATCCCCCCTCCCCCTCCACCATAGTGGGGTAAGCAGCTCATCGCTGTGCCACCAGTTTGGTTGCTTTCTCATTTTTGTGTGTCTTGCTGTTCGTTTAGGGCGGTTGGTTCAGGTTTTTGGTTTAGTTAATTTTGGTGTTCTATTTTGGTAATTTCCATCCCCTGGTCAACATACCTTGAATAGATTTAAAAATTGACTCTACTCCATGAGAAAAATCTCTTGGTAATAGATCAAATAATGAAGTAGCCATTTCTACATTTGATCTTCAATTCTCAGAATGTTTACCAATCCCTGAAGAGACAGCTTTTGATATAAATAGACAACCTCTAATCTCCTCTATAAAATCATCTCAATTAGCATCCAGACAGCGGTTTATATAAGATCTTGTACAAAGAGAGCTTAGACGTCCACCTCCTTGGAGACAATCAGGATTATATAAATATACGAAATTCAAGTATAATATACATCAATTATTTGTCTTGAGATCTTTTTGTTTACTTTGTAAAGTGATCCTTCAATATCTACTTGTTCAAGAATAGCCTTTCTCTTGGATTTACAGCTTTGAGCCTTCTTATTTCTTGATTCTTCAGCCAGTTGACTAATTTCCCATTGCTTTTAGAGATACTATACTTGGCCAGGTGACTTTTTTCTCATGTCTCAATAAAAAAGTGGTGCTCACTACGGGGGCTCCAAGCTGTTGCAAGTGAAAACATTTAACACTCTAAGGGAAAAAAACAGTCAAAACAATATCCATGATTGTGCCAGAAGTGTGACTGACTGGGTCACTATGTTTAGATATGATGTACTTACGCTTCAGCCTAAGGTTTTGGAGTTTAAAATAATTTGAAAAAATTATGCCTAATGTTGACCAGCTTCAGTATCAAGTTAATGTTGAAATATTGTAGATGAAATTCAACAATTACTTAATGGTATTTGACTCATTGGAGATCGTTCTCTCTGATCCAGGGCTTCCGTGGTAACCTCTACAATGCGCATATTGTATGATTAAAACAAATTACCAGCTAGTGAGTTAGCAACTGGTACTAATTGCTATCTTTGTCATTTTATACATCCCACGTTGCATCATCTTCTTAAGATCCTTGGAGTACATCATCTCAAGTTAAACAGACAACTAAAAATGTATTACAAATTAAACTTTCCAGTGGTAAGTTTTTATAATATTGCTTCAACCTATGTTCTTGACATCAAAAAACTATTCTGGACAACCAATGTTTGATAAATGAATCTTGGACGCAACTTGCCTTAGTTGATAGTGGGATCTTTGGGTATCTTGATGATCAATCCAATAAACAATTCTAAAAACATAATGCTGTTTGTCACATAGAATTAATCAAATTAAAGTCGTGGTATAATATTTGCAGCAACGTAGTCAGAAATTAGCTCAAGACGTTGTTGAAGGGCTTCTGAGGCCCATGGGCCTGAAGGTTCTTTTGGCTCAGATGGAAGACAAGGGTCCCCTGACCCCAGGAATGGCTATCCTTGTATCTGAAGATGATGATTCATGGTGAGAAGATATATTAAAGCTATATCTACCTTTTAGTTTCAATTAGAAAGAGGGCTGCTGGAAGCAAGGTCCACCTTAATAGAAGTCCCTTTAACCCTCACCTTACTTTGATGCCTTGTCTGCTGAAATGTATAACTTTCTGCATTTACCAAAGTTGTTGGACATCTACGCCGATTGAATGAGAACTGTAAACTCTTTAATGACTGAGTAAGCCAATGTGAAGTTCAATTATGAACACATTGCATTGAGATACAGACTTTGAAAGAACATCTCAATCAAAAGGTTTCACCACCCTAATTAAATCAAGTTTGGAGAGAAACTCTAGAAGAAATAGAGACTAAATGAAGACAGCTCATTGTACTGGCTCCACCAACTGAAACTATTTAATCCTCTGCCACTAGCGTGGTCGTTGGCATTAATACTCTATCAACCCCAGTAACTTCTTCTTATAAACCTAGTTAAAACTAAAAATTTGTCCTGGGACAGGAATGATTTGTTTTGTACTTTCACGCCTATAAGTTTGCAATGGATAAAGCAACTGACCGTCAAAAGGCTAAACATATTCATTACTGTTTAAGTAGTGCTGACAGAGAGATAATGACTCCTAATCACCGGGAGTGCCAAACTTGTAATTAAGTTTTAACATCTCTAATATAAGAATTTGGAAGTGACCAAACTCTTTTGAACCAGAAGCAAGTTTTCATGGGCATCTGGCTGAACAAGGGAGGAAGTCATTCTGATTATCTATCTGTTTCTATGCCAAGGCTCAACCTTTAGTGACTACTAAAAGAATTAGTTTGATGATGCTATCACAGCTTTAATATCAGCCTTAGAACCATGTACCAAAGTTCTTCTCCACATAATTGGCCTGAAATGTACTTTTTGTTTTATCTAGGATATCAATGAAGCTCTTATCAAATTTCCGCTTTTAGAATGGGTTCACAAAAGTTCACCCGCCTCCAACCAACCCAGAGTACATGCCGTAGAGTCCAAGAAGGAAGTCTGGTGTACCTATTGTAAGGGAACCTGTCATCAGGCTCGCAATTGTTGGAAATAACGTTCAGATATGGCTAGAAAATAGGGGTCAACATGAAGGATGTGGCTCTTCATGTTGATAATACCGCTAAGCCTCAACTTAAGCCTCAATTTTTTTAATGATTTTGAATAAGTTAATCAATCAGAATCTGAGGAGATGTTTGAGCCTCCAAATGGTAATGAAGTTTCTACTTTATATCATTCCTTGGTTAATAAGACATCTATTTTAACCCATTTTCCCCCACAATATAATAGCTTAGTGGCTCAAGTAGCAGTGAAGGTTAAGTAGATTCCAGTCCTAGACATTGTTACTATGGCTCACATGTTATTGTCATATATTCCAAACTCATGAAGAAAATTGAAATGACTCCAGATGTACCTTACAATATGGAGTATGAGACTTCTGGTCCCCTCTTCATTTGAGCTATTGAAGCGTACTCATGCTTACCTATACAATTTGGAAAATTATTGATAACAACCTCCGTGGTTGCCTTTAATTCTGGTTATAATCTCTTGCTTGGCACATAATTTTTAAAGGATCAAGTAGCTATTATCAAATATGCTGAAGGATTTCTTTCACTTTGGTCATCAAGTGACATTAGTTTTGATACTCCTCATGATAAAAATGAGATTTGAGTTTGATCATGTCAACTTGTAAAAAAAACAAAAAATTGATCTGGTAATGTATCATGTATGTGGGCCTAGAGTCTGACTGCCCCTAAATCAGTAGATGGATATGAAGGTATGCCTAACTATTCACCCAATGTAATGGTAATTCTTCCCAAATCTCAAATTATTGGAACACTAGATTCATGTTATCAGACTAATGGCCAACTACTAGAAAACAGGGACATTAAACCCTTTGTTAAGAGAAGTGTTGATTTGTCCAGGGACTTTGAACCTGCATACGCTGGCTCTATTTCAGTTTTTTAGCAAATTTAATAGATACGCCAATAAATTTGGGCTAAACACCCTAATTGATTTCATTCACCCAGTGGCTGTTTAAAAAGTAGAATACATTCAAAGTTTTTGGAATTAAGAAATGTATGTCTTGGGGACCATCTAGTACTAAAAAAAGAAATGTATGTCTTGAGCAGCCCCCTACCATTGGCCACGCCAGCCCTTCCGTTTTCCCTGGACTAACTATGTTTAGCGTAAATAAGTAGATAAATTGTTGGAGGAAATACTCTGACTTTTTTCATAATCTACATATGAATTTGGTAAAATGAATAGTGTATTAAATCAAGTAGAGAATGGTGATGTGCCTTAATTTTGTGCCTGACCATATTGAAAGGGTAAGGTTGTAGAAGCTCAGGTGATGGTTGAACTTGAACAACAATTGGATTCTGGTCTATCAGTCTATCTCTTAGTCCCTGGGATTCTCCCTTTTTTAAGTCCAAAAAAGAATGGTAGTCATAAAGCAGTGATGATTTATTAAAAACTAAATAATGTTACTAAAAAGGATAGTTATCCCCTTCATTGATTTTGCCAATTCTCTTTGGTTCTTGCTGGCGCCCAATACCTTATGGCTATGGATCTAGAAAGTGATTATTGGAAAATAGAACTGGCACCCAAAGTCCAACCTAAATGTGCCCTAATTGCCAATAAAGAATAGTTTAAGCCCACCATAATGCCACAGGGATTGTGTAATGCCATGGCTACCTTTAAAAGTGAAATAGATGGAATTTTAGGTGATCTCAAACTTTCCTGCGTTTTAGTCTACCTCAACGACATAATTGTATCCTCAAAAATGTTCACATCTCATCTAGTTCATCTTTGAGAAGTATTAAATTAACTTTTAGAAGCCTTGTTAAAATTGAAAAAATTAAAGTGTAAGTTTTTTAAATGAGATGATGTTCCTTAAAATTGGTATTAAAGAAAGGAATTAAACCTCCTCCCAATAAAATTAGTGTGATCAACAAGATGTCCCAGCCTGCTATAAGAGATATAAAAGTATTTTTAGGGATGGTCATATACTACCAACATTTTACTCTAAGATTTGCTGAGTTATCAGAGCCCTTATTTATATATTACAAAAAGGAGTACATTTTAGTGAAATCATGAACAAGAAGAAGCCTTCAATTCACTTTGGACTGCCTTGTGTACTCAGCACATTCTAAAACATCATTGGTTTGATCAGCCTTTTATATTGTTTTCCAACGCCAGTGATGTTGCGGTTGGAGCAGTCCTCGCTCAGTATGATGATGATAAGTTAGATCATCCATTCTATTACTACAGTAAGACTCTATGTAAGACGGAGAAAAATTATAGCATAACCAAGCTGAAGTGGCTGGCTGTCATGTTAGCTACTAAACAAATATGTTTCTATCTGTATTGGAACTCATTTCACAGTGGTCAATGATCAGGACTCATCATGGTAGCTACAACAAATGTAGTACCCCAATGGACGCTTAGCACGCGGGCCCTTTGCATACTGAATAGTAATTTTCTTTTGAATAATGTTCCAGAACTATCCATCAAAATGCAGATGGTTTATCCAGGATGCCAGTCTTGGCTGTGCTTACTCCTGAAGAGGATAGAATTTATGATCTTATCAGCAGACCAGAAAGATGACTCTTGGGATTAAAGAAATACAGGAAGAATTACATAAGAAGAACAAAAACACTCAGATTTGAGAAGGATTACTCTATAAACTTATTAATGATAAAAGGATCCCCTATATCCGTCCCTCTTTTCAAATGGAAGTGATTGTGGAAGGACATAATGCAATTGGCCATGGTGCTGTTAAGGAGACTTACAAATGTCTTAAGACTCAATACTTTTGTAAT
The DNA here is from genome assembly GCA_022478985.1 of Massospora cicadina. Classification (NCBI taxonomy): domain Eukaryota; kingdom Fungi; phylum Entomophthoromycota; class Entomophthoromycetes; order Entomophthorales; family Entomophthoraceae; genus Massospora; species Massospora cicadina. Next base: position 102,703 of record JAKSZP010010655.1, read on the forward strand.
AAGATGTTAGAAACCACCCACGAAGTCCTTAAGTAGTGCTTTATTTCTGAAACCAAGATCAGCCTGGGCCTCAATATCAACGTCAAATCGTGTACCCTTCTGGACCTTTCCAAGTGGTTAGTATAGATGTAGTGAAGCCTTTTAATGACAGGGCTACATGACCATAAGTACATACTGTTGGCCTTAGACCCATTAACTAAATGTGTGGAAAATATTTTGGTACCAAACGCTGCTGCTAAAGCCATGGCAATGTTTTTTACCAACACGTCTTCACCCAGCATGGGTGTTTTCAAATATTTTTCTAAAATAATGGTCTTAATTTCATGTCAATGGTAATATGGGAGCTGACTTTGCTGTTTACTAGTCATTTTGCTGCTCCTTATAATCCTTCCTATACAAAGTAGTTGAGCCTGCTAATGGGACTTTAGCTTCTATTCTGCAAAAAATGGCAATTTCAAATCCTCATTGTTGAAATCACTACTGTCCTAGTGCATTGATGGCTTACAGAATAAGCTATCACTAAATCAATAAGATTTCCCTTTCTATGCTTTATATAGGAGATAGCTCATATTTTCAAGTAGTGTACAATTTTTACTAGACAATTCTGTGCCATATACCACTGATTTAACCATGAGAGCTCTGGTGGATGAGATAAATGAGTACAGGTTCTTTCTATGGAAGGAAAGATATATGACACTTAAAAAAATCAAACAATAAAATTCCAGATGACCTGCATTACCATTATTTAATTACAAAAATCTTAGTATGTTTTACCATCATCAACCAGGAGGCGACCCAAAAAGTTTGACATCACTTTGTATGGTCCATTCAAAATCATTCACAAAGTCGATTCTGAATATCAATTGCCAATGTGGCCCACGGATCTGTAGTCAATCAAGTTCATGCTTAATTTTTAAGGCACTATGTACCACTTTGACAAAATCTTTAGGGGGGCATTGTCAGACATCTGGGTAATAATGGAGATGAGATCAACTTTAATTCCTAAGAAAAAAATTTTGGTAATTAATCAAATGATGAAAGAGTCATTTATTCACCAGATCCTCAACTGTCAGAATATTGAGCTATCCCCAAAGTGACAGCTTCTGATGTAAATGGACAGCCTATAATCTCCTCTAGAAAATCATCTCAATTATCATCCCAATAGCAGTTGATGAAAATCCTATACAAAGAGAGCTCAGACGTTCACCTCATTGAAGACAATCCTGAATCCCATAAATATAAAAAGTTTTAAGTAAGATAAACATAAACTATTCTGTCTTAAGATCTTTTTACTTGCTTTTGTTAAGTAAGATTCAAAAACTACTGTTGAATAATATCCTGTCACCTGAGATACAGCTTTGAGCCTTCTTATTTTTAATTCCTTGGCCAGTTAACTACTTTCCCATTGTCTTTGAGATATTAAACTTGGCCGGTTAACTATTTTCCTATTTCCTGAGATAATTTATATTGCAGCAGAAATTGTAGGATTTTTTGTAAACTTATATACAATATCCAGTAGATTACACTTTGTCATGGGACAGAGGTTGAGATTTTTGAGGAAGATAAAGGAGTCATAAGGAGAAACTTAACCTCTGAGATAGTGTGCTTTTGCCACGCACTACAAGTAGAAAAACCATAAATTTTTAGCAATAGTAATAGGAGTCACAGAACGCTGTAAAAGTTAAGTATACTTAATTTTTATTTGGAATTATATTTAAATTTTGCCAAAGTAAAACTCATATTCTTCTAATATAAATTGTTAGTGAAAAATTATAATGTTGTATAAAAGCGCTGTTTATTTAAGGTAAGCTAACCAGGGGATGGACAATATAAATATCTCAAAGGTCTAAAAAACCCTAACAAAATTAACCAAACCGCCCAAATTAAGTAGGGAAAAACAAAAAAGAATAAAAAACACAAGCAACCATTTGTGAAAGTGAGAACACTTATCTAATCATGTTGGAAGTGGAGTTGGGATTGGAAGGATTGGCCTTGTCAGTACCACGGGTGTTGATATCACATATCCCTTAGTTTTTGAGTCCAAGAGACCCAATGTTCTTAAGTGTTGGATTTTAAGTTTTACTTTTCTTGTTCAAAAAGTCTTCACTCAGGATACAATGCCTTGAGTGGTAAACCTAAATGTATGTTCGTCCCTAAATAATTTTACAGGGTAGGCCAATTTGTTAATAGCAAAAAGAAAGAGTCTATATTTGTTTAGGAACATTATTATATGGGAGATCAGGGTGGTTTTCTTGGTAAATCTCTAAGCGTTCTGAGCTAGGATCTATACTTGTTACCAATTGTGAATTCTGTGGCAGGTTGGTAATTTTGGTCAAAAAGGATTTGACCACTGCATAGATCAGTTTTGAGCCCCAAGATTAGGAAGCTCTGGGGGAGCTATAGTTGGCTGCATAAGTTGGGGTTAATAACCAATGTCAAAAGGCTGGGATTTTCATTGGGGATTATCCCCAATAAAGGTTTGGGCTAAAGTGTTGGATCAAGCTTAATTTTTTTGGCTGACACATCTGAGTCTCTAATTTGGGTATAAATCCCAACAGGCTTCGCCAGCATCTTCCTCATCCCAGATCAGAGCATGCGCTAAGGTGGAAAGCAAGGGAGTAGGGGCGTTTGCGGTATGTGGTTTAGTATCTCCAAAGAGATGAATATCAAAAAATTGCCTGCAGCATTAAGGCTAGTGATATGGTCCATAAAGTCTTTACAGCTTTAATGCAGGCACCAGGGAGCTTGATGAAAGTGGCAATATTGATGCATGTAATCTTTCTTTTGGAAGTTTGTTTTATTACTGCGATATTCTGGATTAACTTTTTGGTGTTTTATAATATTTTAGAACTTTGCGCTTGCCCAGAAGGACTATGATTGTTGTGATAACAGGATGTGGGAGGCCCGCTGCAAGTATCACCACTGACTTGGTGACATACTTGCGGAGGAGATGAAAGTTGGTGAGGCAGCCACTTCAACAGTTAGCTGGTCTATTGTAGAAAAGTGTAATGATAAATTTGTATGATAATATAAGGTTATTAATTGATTGATGTGGTGAAATCTACCCCACCCAAGTTTAGGATCTAGCAAAAGGCCTTTATGAGCGCAGCCCCAATGCAGCTTGGGGTAGTACCCCTGGATTTAATCCTGCAAAGGTGCCTGCACTGGGACCCCTAAGTGTATACAAAAACTCAAAGAATATCGTAAAGAAGCTTGTCTATGCAAAATTAAAAATTTGCCTAATACTAGAGTAAAATCTAAAATGCCTTATATCTTTTATTTTTTATATGTACCTAGTATTTCTTGATTTTTATGTCTGAAGCTTCTAATTAGGCCATTTTTAAATACTTAAAAACAGGTGCAAACCTTTAGTAGTGAATAAAAATCCAAGTAGCATATGTATATTTAAGGTCAACTATATATAATGTACTCTAAATGGAGTTTTCTAAAAAAAACTCCATAATTTATCATAAGATTGCATTTAAATTAAGTAAGCCAACCAGGGGTGGGACATTACTAAAATCTCAATGAGGAAAAATAACTAACTCTAACAATAAGGTGGAACGTCCAAACTGAGTATATCAAGACAAAAATACAACCAACCAGGTGTAAAAGCGGAGAATTGCTTATATGACGATAATTGATGGGAGGGGGTTGAGGGGGATCAACCTTGGCACCATCTTCCTCATCCCAGAGCATAGCACTAGCCAAGGTGGATAGCAATGGTGTAGGGTAGTAAAAATTTAACCTATGTTGATTATCAGCTGGCAACCCAGTAATCTTTTTACTGCACAGGTTCAGTTTCCTTGTGCACTTCATCACATTGTGTAGAATGTATTATGAATCAATAATAATATGGAGACTATTATCTGTAGTTGAGATTGAACTACAATTTAGCCCAACGCTCAGCCAGTATTTCCAATTAAATACTCTGGAAGTCGTACTCATAGAGATTCATTCCCTATACTCTTGTCCACCTGATCTTTACTAAGGTACCCTGGTGACAGTCTCTCTCAGCCTAACGCACAGCTGGCAGCTATCCTTGATTATGGTTCCATTGTCTCTAGATCCCCACTCGGATCTTTACTCTTTTCTCTAAGAGTCTTCCAATTATTGCCCTCTGCAATAATATCCTTGAGACAGAAAAGCACAATGGAAGCTGATGATAGTTTAACTATATACCAAATGAATAACTTAGAACTAAATAACTCTTTATTTAACTGAGATAAGCTGACCAGGGGATGGACATCACCAAACTAAAACTAAAAATCATAATAAAAAATAACGATTCAAACATAACTCCCAAAATGGATGGATCAATTGAATAATACCTAACAAAATATCCAACCAGGTGGGCAGTGAATAATGCTATCCCTCCATGGTGAATGGGGAGGGGGATTGGGGGGCTTGTCTTCAGCCGCATCCATCTCATCCCAGAGTAGGGTGCATGTTAAGGCAGATAGTAAGGGTGTGGGGGCATCAGCGGCATAGGTTCAATATCCTTGATGACTGAAACTTCCAAATAGTTGCCAGCCATCATAATGCCAACAATGTATTTGGCCAAAGCGTCTTCAGCTTTGAGGCGGGCATCTGGGAATTTAACAAACATGGCAATGTTGGTTTAGGTGATTTTTGCTTTCATATTCCGTGCTACTACCATGTTCTGGATGGCTTCAGTGACGTTTTTGTGTAAAGTTTTCATGTTGAACTTACTTTGTGCAGTAATATTTTTGGGGATGACGGGAGGTGGAATTCCTCCTGCAAGTGCAGTCACAGATTTGGCGGCAGCTTTGCGGAGTGGACGGCAATCTGGTGTGGTGGCTGCTTCTACTGCAAGCTGGTGGTTGCTGTAGAACAGTTTGGCGTTAGATTGTGGGACATATTTCTGAGGCGGGAATTTTTCATCACATTATGCGTTACAGAGCGCTTTTTTTGCAGCGTCAGTTCTTCAATGACGTTACCTTATTTGTTGATTTCATCCAATAACTCCCATGGGTTTTGGTTGAATTTAATTGGGGGAATCAGCGTACAGTTGAGGTTTGTTCAATTCGTTTGCAGATGAATGGGATCAAACTGGGATCCAATCTGATGTTTAATTGGATGAATTATATTATAGCATTGGGGCAAGGTGGATACTGATTGGTGACTGGAGGTGCAGCTGCAGCATCAGGAATTGGAGGTGGGAAAGGTAGGATCATGCCCCATGTCAGAGTTGGCATGGGGTGGGCAGCAGATTGGTGGGCGTCAGGCAAACTTTTGGCGTCAGCAGAAGTTTCTGAGTATGGGCATTTGCATTTTGAGTGGTCTAACTTGAAACAGGATGGACAAATCGTCCATCCTCCCTCAACGCGGGCCCATAACAGATGGTTGGGGTCAGATGGGATGGTGGCACGAGGGGAAATTGCTAAAGAAATTTTTGTAAATTCAGGGCTGATTGTGGCATATGGCCAAGGCCCAGAGTAGCGTGTGGCCCCAATTGGAACCACAAATTGTAAGATGGGGTTGGCACCGTAGGCTGCCAAACCTTCCATCAGCTCCTGGTGGAGCACTTCAGGGGGAGGTGGGTGGGAAAACCAGCGAACTGGACCACCAAGGTGGTGTCTGTTGGGAGCTGGGTCCAAGTTGTTGGAAGGGGAATATTATTAAATACTAATGGCACCATTGCCACAGTGGCTGCATTGGCTTCACAGAGGAAAACAAGATCAAAGTACCCCTTATAGGGGCGGAAGTCATTAAAACAGCTGGTGTCATCACCGCCTGAGCCATTTTGATAATGGCTTGGTTGTCGTAGGGGAAGAATTCATATATTTGACCCTAAGGCTGAAATGCATGTTGCTCTGGGGGAGCATCAGGGGGCAGCGGGGCACCTCTTGGGTTCGTGCAAGATGGGCATCAAGATCCTTGGGAGGAACGAATCATCCCAAGGTTTGGAATGACTGGGTGAGCCAGTCTGAGCACATTTTCTTGTCGGACAGAAATGGAGGGGGGAGTTTTGCCACTGCCCCACGCTGGGACAGTCAGCGGTGGATCTGACAACATCGGAGTAAGACTCTGGTATGCAATTAAGTGTTTGCTTTTAATTAACTGAATAAATTGCTCAGAAAGTTATGCCAAGCAGAGAGAGAGCTAGAACTAAATAGTTCTTATTATCTGTTATTATCCTCCTGTTTATTATTATAGTGAACCCTAGGGAATATATAGTGGGGAATTTGGCTGTCTAACCCTCAGTTAACACCTCTTTGAAGAAATGGCAGCTGTTGCCATTGAATCACCCATCCTCGTCTCAGCAGCAATGGTCTTCCCCATCCTGGCTAGGATTCCATTGTTGGACATCCTCAAAACCTCAAACAGAAAGAGTCAGAAAAGGTGTCCCTAACGTTTTCTTATTGATCCAAGCAAACCAACCATAATTGGCTATCAACCTGCTTAAGTAATGGGACTTATTACCCATTATGGCAGGTAACTTAACAACTGATCTATTTGCTAGTTGCAGTCGGCATCACTCGCCTGCAACTTACTATTCATTCCCAATCATTTAATGATGAAACCTGACTGATCCCAATTGGTATACCTGATAGTTAATCAATATTAGATACCCCTGTTTCGCCGGCAACTCCACCCAATGAGATCTTAAGTATTCATCCAGATCAATCCCCAATGGATACAACCAGGCAAATATCCCAAAATCCTAAACATAGTTCCTTCAAAACTTGGGCCAACCAAATTCTGATTCACTTCGCCTCAATGAATTTTCCCCTAGTGATACCAGGTAATCTAGCAGGCTGGGAATATGGGCAAAAATCCCAACATATTCCCCCTCTTGCCTAGATTTCCATCAAGAAAAGGACCAGGGCATGAGAACACAACTTCAGACACTTGGTCAAATACTTCATTGGTTCAAGCGGAGTACACTTGTCAATACCCAATGCTGCTCAGGATGACCTTTGGCATACGGCTTTCTTCCTCTTCCTTCTCACTACTGCCTTCTCAGAGCGTGGTCCCCTCAACCTTCTATCATGCCTGACTGATCAATTTACTTATGACGATATTAGTCCCAGGATCTGGTTTTTTCCCCATCAGGGTATATGACCCTCTGTCATATTCAGGATTCTTGGTCCGGCGTCCTTGAATTCCCAATTTTCTCCTCATCATAGACAGGAGACTCTTGCTGTTGATGTTTGTTTTTCAGCTTAATTAAGAATACTTATTTCTTATCCACCCTTTTTATTTCACTCATAACCTCTTGGCATAAATCATTCTTAATTCTTCCCTTGTAGAGCTTATCTAATTAATTTTAAAATTAATTTCTTTGAAATTGAAGCTTAATGGATTATAGGGTGCATAATGTCAACTTCTATATAAGTCTGACATCCCCTCTCTTGTCCAGCTCATATGTCAAATTCTGAGTCTTGCTACCAGCAGCTCCTCAATAGTCTGTCTGATCCAGACCTCTGTCTCTTCCAGAAGATGAGTTGAGATGCTCGACAAAACCTCTTTTATGGTCCTTCTAGGACTCATACGCCTAGTCTGGCACAAGAAGCTAGTCCTTCCAAAGAATTACCAGAAGCGGTAACTAATCCCTCTAAAACTAGGCTGGCCATCTTTTCAAACAACTCTCAGCTAACTCTTCCTCTGCATTCAATTCCAGAGTTGGACTTTGAAACCCTTTTGGATTTGGCTCCTTTTGATGATGCTCTGAACATCATCATAGATGCTCCAGAGATTATGCCAGTTGCTCTGGATCGTTTGTTTCTGGCTGGGTCAAACTTGCTCCCTGAGTTCATCTTCTGACTTTATCAATTTTACAAACCTGCTGTTCTGGTCTCAGAGCTCTCAATCAGTAACAGCATTCACTTCATGCTCCCCTACGCTGAACTCCAGACCCAAGTCACTGAGGCTTTGACTTTAGTGCTGAATCCCTCTGATCTTGATAACCTTCTGAATTGAGACACTGCCACATATGTTCTTCGCTTTGCTGGCCAAGTTCTTTAGAGTTGGTCCACAAAGCTTCCAGCCTCGCCTAGTTTCACCATCCATTAAGCTTTAGCTTCCGCAAACCCTGTAGTCACTGCTTGTAGGATGAAATCCACTCTCTGCACAACTATCTCTTCTCCATAGATTCCCATCGGTATCTTCTGCTGATGGCATTGATAGGGTCATAATTCAGTTACCCCTGCCGATCATTCCTTATTCTTTGCTAGCCCAAATGTCTGGTGTCCTTGATGAAGCCCGTCAGCAGGCGCTCAGTACTAATCTTCTGACTCTGGTGCTATATCAGGATTACTTGGGGTTATTCACTGATTGCCTCTTTTTATACTACTGATTTCCTCCCCTCTCCAGGGTTTTGTGATTGGCTTCCTCTGACATCTCAATTTCCCTTCCCCTAGTCACTTTCTCTCAGGGCTCAGCGTCCGCTCAACAAACATGGTTTTATGTAGGTCTCGCCCTCTCTAGTTTCCAATCGCATATCAATTTTGACAGGCTTTTTCATTACTACCGCGATCTATCCTCCCTCCCCCATGAGGCAACATAGGCGGAATCATCCCTGTACTGAGGACAATCAATAAAGGTAAATATTATAGAAATATATCATTTTTTTATCTATGCAGTTTATAAAATTTTTTAATGTCTTTATCAATTTTTTATCTTTATTTTTCTTTTTTCTATGGGACTTGACCTTGTTTCAGTTCAGCGGTCCATCTTTTCCCCCAAACTGGGTCCTGGGTACTTAAACCTACCAGTTTTCTATGGTTCCGAGGTCCTTTTTTCAGACTCAACCATCTATATTGGTTCAGAGGTCCTTTTTTCAGACTTAATTTTAATCATCAGGACATGACCAACTTAATGGTTCATCATTCCTTAAGAAACTCTTTTATTTTTTCATCGATCAAACACATTAGATACTTATCATGGACTTAATTTACAACTCTTCCATTTAAGAGATTCTTGATGGAGTAAGCATCAGTTGCCATCTTAGTGATTACTTCTAACAGACCTGACCACAACACATCTAATTTTTTTCTTCATCCAAAATCATGCATATCACAATAGGCAACTCTTTCTCTTAATCAATATTCTTCTAAGGCCAGTCAGTTCTTGTCATCCATCAATTTTGCTCGTATCCTTTTTTCAAGGTTGTATCAAATGCTTGCAATTGCATATCAATCAAGATACTCGTCAGTCAGTTCAAGTATTGCTTGGTACTCATCCCTGACGTAGGTTCCACCACTGAATATAAAATTGTTGGCAACGCGGCCTTTCTTCTGTAAAATAATATAAATGGCATCTTTCCTGTCGCAGTATAATGACTAATGTTGTAGGCGAACATTACCAAACTCAGGTATGTTCCACACGTGGAAGTTCTCCCTATGACTAGCTTCCTTATCATTGCGGCCAGCATCCCCTTTGACCTGTTCTACCAGTCCATTCATCTCCAGCCAGTATGGTACTGACACAACTCCTTGGATCCCCATTATTTTGTTTAACCTTAGGATCACATGAGATGTGAAGTTGGTCCCATTGTCACTCAGCAGGACCTGCGGACATCCATACCAGTATACCACTTGATCCAGGATGAATCCTGAAGTACTGGTATCATCTACTCTGGTTAGGGCCTTCATCTTGACCTATCTCATCAGATGGTCGATGGCAACTATGATGTACTTGACTCCCCCTATGCTCATTGTCAGAGGTCACATTATGTCGATGGACACCATGTGCCAGGCAAATCCAGGGCGGACTAGTCAGTATCCAATTGTATTTTTGTGTAATTTGTGCAGCTGTCACTCCACGCAACAAGCCAGATAATCCGCGACATTGTAGTTGATCAATTCCCAGTAATAATACTAGCAAATATGGTCAGTTGTTTTCCTCAGGCCTCCATGCCTGACAACCTTGTGAGCTGCTTGTACTATCACTGCTCTTTCTGACAGTTTTGGGAATAGTATCCACTCCCTGTTGATCATCTTGAATACTTGTCCATCCATAGTCTCGGTGTTTTCCATCGCTTTTTGAAGTGCACCTTGGATTTCTTGAGGCTCGTCCTCAATTCTTCCTTCAACCATTCTCTGGAATAGCTCATCCGCCTGTGGGTATACAACTGGACCATTGGCAACTGCGATAATCCATCTGCATTCTGGTGAGAAGCCCCCACTTGGTGGACTATCTCATAAATATAAGCCTGAAGCTTAAGTTCCCTTTGGGCCAGACATCCTTCCAGTTCTCTTAGATTTTGTAGCCAATGCAGCGAAGAGTGATTCATCACACCTTAAAGTGCGTTCCATGGACATACACCCAGAACTGCTTACAAGTGTAAATGACCACAAGTCATTCCTGCTCAGTCATGGTGTAGTTCCTCTCAGCGGCTGAGAGTGTCCAGCTCACATACGCCACTGGATGCTCATCCCCAAGTTTGTATACTTGGCTCAGTATGGCTAATCGCCATCAACGAAGCATCAGTTTGAATGATAAACTCCCAATTTAAAATTCATATATTTCAGAATTGGTGAATCTATCAAATACCGGTATAACTCATTGAAGGAGCCCTGGGTCTCTTCATTCCATACAAATCCTTTCTTTGGATCCTTTAATAAATGGAATAATGGCTCAGCTATTCAGGCGAAATCCTGAATAAATCTTCTATATTATCCGACCATCCCAATGAATACTTGGAATTCTTGGACACTCTTTGGTACAGCCATACGCTCTATAGCTGCTATCTTCTGGTTTGCGGCTGCAATCCACTTGAGTTGATTATGAATCCCAGGTATTCCAACTCTTTCTTGAAGAAGTGGTAATTCCTTGGCTTGATCTTCAGGTTAGCCGTGGACAGTTGCATAAATACTTCTTCAAAGTGGTGTAGGTGATCAGTAAACGTTCTACTAAACACATTGATATTGTCCAGATATATCAGGACGCACGACAACTTTAAGCTGCTTAGTATCGCATCCATGGACCTCTGAAACGTTGCAGGCGCATTGCAGAGACCCTGGGGCATCCTCGTTGGTTGGTATAGCCCCTGCGTGGTAATGATTGCGCATTTTTCTTGGTCTTCCTTTGGCAAGTCAATCTGCCAATATCCTGAGATTAGATCCATTGTGGAGAAACTTTGCTTATCCTAAACGATCCAGCACATCTTCAATCCTTGGTAGGTGATAAAAATCCTTCTTTTTAATTTTGTTCAGCCTTTGGTAGTCAATCACCACCCAGTTCAATCCATCCTTCTTCTTCACGATCAAAATTGGACTCGCCCAGGGACTTGATGACAGAACTATAAGCCCATGATTCTCTGTTTTGCTGCTTTCATCCTCCACTACCACTTTGGTGGATTTTGATCTTCAGATCGGTCTCATCCTTATTGGCAAATTTTCCCCAGTGTCAACCTTATGAATTACATCTCATGTGCATCCCAAATTGTGGTAATCCTGAGTGAACACTTCCCAATATTTCTTGAATAGTTCAAGCACCTCCTCCTTCTGGCCTTCCAGTAGATCAGCGAGCTGCTCTCAATAAACCAATATGTTAATGCTTTAGCTACCCCAGCCAGTAATCCCATTTCATTGAGAGATCCAAAATTGTGGAATTGTCTTAATTCAGCTATCAGGATCAGATGAATAAATGCAATGATCTGATTCCTCTTGATCTTAATCAGTTTTTCACTCAAATTTGCCAGAGAACTCGAATTTCTCCATGACCCGTCATTATTATCCCAGGAGCCACCCATGGCTCCACTCTGGACTTCTTCCAGGGGCTTCTGATCCCCCCATGCAACAGCTCAGGAATCTCCAAAGTCAACCCTGTGTTGACTATTATCTGCAATCCAGCTAGTATGGTCCTCTCATTCTTGATCCTTAGAGGAAATTCCTCGGTTCTCTAGGATTTCTGCCAGCATTTTGCATCACTTTCTACCAACTACTTGGTACCAAATTGGAATAATGCCATCATTGTATATCAAGTTGATGAAGTTATTTCTCCAGTTCAATGGAGCTTCACCATCCTTCTGGTATACCAATGGTAACGTCTGACCCAGGATGTTCAACGTATTATCCTCAAAGTTACATTTAACTCCATACTTCCATTGAAACTCCTTTCCAATCAGGATGTCATAGTTTTAGCTTGCCAAAACTATGGCTGGCGCAAATAACACCAGCGACCCAAATTGTAGTGGCAGCGCACTATACGCTCCACAGGAAATGGTGGTGTTTGGCCCAGCTGTCCCATATTCTCTCTTGTGTTCCAAGTCTGGTGAGATCTTCATCCTCTTTACCAGCTTGGTCGAGACAGTATTGATGAGCACTCTGCTGTCAACAATCACCCTCACCCTCACTCGATTCACTTGTGTATCTATATATGTATACTCAGAGTATTGTAATGTAGTACTTACTGCCTTAATGGTGGCGTTATTAGCCAAACCTAGGGTGTGGATATTTGTGCCAATAGTTCAGGAAACGATTCCTTTATTACGCCGAGGGGGATAGACAGATTGGCCTCATCTAAACGGACATCTGATAACGCTTCAGGATTCTCAGTGGTTCAAATCTTCTCCACCAGTTGTCAGGCATATGGTCGGGCAACTTCCTGGATTATCTCAGGTTGATTCTCTTCTCCCCAGCTTTGGTCACAGCATTCACATCCATTTTGACCACTTGATATAGCTGATCCTGATCATCGTCTTTGAACAGATTGCTAATGTAAATTTCTTCATTCATGATATCAGGAGGAACAGGTTTCTCCGCCGCTCTAGATTGTTCCTTGTCTAGGCAGTGGCCCTTTTCCCCAATCCTTGGCAGCTGCTGTCTCTTTGGCCTGGACCACTTTAATCTGATCCTTCAGCTTTTTACAGTGTTTGGCGAAATGTCCTTTTCTGCCACACTGATAGCAGACCGTCTCTTTCTTGTTTACTATCTGAATTTTTCAGGCTTATTTCCCAGCACAGTTCAATTGGTAGCCTCCTTTGCTCCTTCATTTCCCTTCATGGGATTCAAATATTGTACCATATTTGACTTGATGCTTCTATTTGGGGCATCAAATGTCAATCCCAAAATCTTCAGGTTATCTACCATTTGTGAGGTAGTTATTTCTGTTGTGAACACGGAAGACATCATATGATGCAAATTGCAATAGGGCTGAAGGTCGCTTACAAAGCGATTCTAGCATCAAAGTCATCCTATACTTTTGCTCCATCCAGGACCTGTGACTCCTGGTAAAATCGATCCACAAAGCTAGCAAGAGACTTATCTTTATAAAACTTAGTTCCCATAAATTCCTGCTTACATTTTGACATGCATGTCAGACTCCCAAACTCCTTCATGATGGCCGCCTTTGCCTCAGCATATGACCAGCTTTCTCCCTCCAGGTGAGGAAACTTTAAGTTTTGACAGTTGGTGTCCAGGCAATTCATGACTGTCAACGCCTTTTGACAATCTTCATAGCCATTCATGGTCATGTCAAACACTTGGAAAAATGCTGGGGCATTATCATGATGGAATATTAGAAATTTTGGTGTTGCTCTAAATTTCTCTGAGTCATTTCTGGCCAATTCTCTCAGTTTGGCTATTCGGCTAACTTGGGGAGTGACTTTGGCATCATCTCTGAAATGGCATTAAAAGTGGTGGCATGTTCCTTGGGGTATTTGACTTCCCAAGTATTGTGCAAGGACTTCTTTTTTTGGCATCACTTGCCATATCAGGCTTGCAAGCACATCTATGAGATTTAAGTTCCTCCACTTGTTTGATTAATTTCTTAATATCCGCTTAAATTTTCTTAAATGAACGCGATCCACTTCCCACTCCATTTTCAAGTATAGGACCTCTCAAACAAAAACCCTTCTTTCTTTAATGAGTTTACTTTGCCGAGTACTCATTCCCAAAGTTGGCTACATTCTCTACTCCTTCCTCCACCTTTGTGACTCATTCTTCCAAGGCCACAAACTCCTGATGGTCCACTGAGTTTAAGACATTCTGGTTTACAGTGGTGATCTCAGTCCACATCTTGCGTAGTTCTTTTTTGTACAACATTATAATAGATTCTTCACTCAACTACCCTCTAAGTGAGCACCAACTTGTAAAAATATACTCTAGGTTGATTATCAGCTGGCAACCCAGTAATATTTTTACTGCACAGGTTCAGTTTCCTCGTGCACTTCATCACATTGTGTAGACTGTATTATGAATCAATAATAGTATGGAGACTATTATCCATAGTTGAGATTAAACTATAAATTGCCCAACGCTTAGCCAGTGTTTCCAATTAAATACTATGGAAGTCGTGCTTGTAGGGATTGTTCCCTATACTCTTGTCCACCTAATCTTTGCTAGATACCCCGGTAACCGTCTCTCACAGCCCAACACACAGCTGGAAGCTATCCCTGACTATGGTTCCATTGTCTCTAGATCCCCACTCAGATCTTTACTCTTTTCTTTAAGAGTCTTCCAATTATTGCCCTCTGCAATAATATCCTTGAGAAAGAACAGCACAATGGAAGCTGATAGTCTAACTATACACCAAATTGATAATGTAACTAAATATAAACTCTAAACTATGTAAAGCTACTTTTTTATTATAGTAAATCCTAGGGAATTATATAGTGGGGAATTCAGCTGTCTAACCCTCAGTTGACACCTCTTAAATGAAATGGCATCCGTTGCCATTGAATTACCCAACCTTGTCTCAGCAGTGATGGTTTTCCTCATCCTGGCTAGGATTCCATTGTTGAACGTCCTCGAGACCTCAAACAGAAAGAGTCAGAAAACGTGTCCCTAACATTTTCTTATCAATCCAAGCGAACCAAACATAATTGGCTAGCAACCTGCTTAGGTGATGGGACTTATTACCCATTAGGCAGGTCACTCACCAACTGATCAATTTGCTGGTTGCAGGCGGCATGACTCGCCTGCAACTTACTATTCATTCCCAATCAGTCAGTGATGAAACCTAACAATTCCCAATCAGTACACCTGATAGTTAATCACTATCAGATGCCCCTATTTCATTGGCAACTCCGCCCAATGAGATCTTAAGTATTCATATGGATCAATCTCAATGGATATGACCAGGTGAATATCCCAAAATCCCCCAAATGTAGTTCCTCCAAAACTTGGGCCAACTGAATTCAGATTCACTTCGCCTTAGAGAATTTTCCCCTAGCAATACCAGGTAATCTAGCAGGCTGGTAATATGGGCAAAAATCCCAACAAGGGTCATTGGTGGTATGCGGTTTAATAAATGATGCGTGGATGCTTATAAAGCTTGCCAGCATATAAAAGACTTCTGATGTAATTTTCAAAGGCATTTTTGGCCTGAATGCGGGCGTCAAGGAGTTTGGTATAATTTCCAATATTGGTACAAGTAATCTTAGGTTTAGGATTTATGCTACCACTGCCATAAATTTAAAGGGTTTTTTAGATTTTTTATGGAATAAAAAATATCACATTAGCCTATCAGGACAATTTTCAAGTTATATTTGGAGGAAGGGTACCCTCTTCAAGCATCACCACTGAATTGGTGACAGCTTTGCAAAGAGGTTTGCGGTCAATATTGGCAGCAGCGTCAACAGTGAGCTCGTGGTTAATTTGGATCTTATTAGCAATTGTTTGGATGCTTAGAAATGAGGGGGGAACTAAGCGTTGTAATCTAAATTAAGGAAATGCTTAAGGTGTAGATCATATTAATCTTTAAAGTCAACCAATTCATAAACTTCAGCCAATAAGCCCCAAGGGGTCTGGTTGAAATGGATTGGGGCATCAGCATATTATTAGATTGGGTTAGAAGATGGGATCAAGCTTTGGACTGAACCTCAGCCCAATATGCTTCTGATTGGCAAGGGTTGGTGCAGTTCTAGGCTGAAGAGGGGCCTAATTGGCTGATATATGAACTGTTGCAGCAGTAGGCTTCAGGGGTGGGGCGCAGGAAGTAACTCATACAGAAAATGATGTGGGAGTGACATCAGGTTGAGCTCTGGTAGAGATGGTCTCAGATCTAGTGGAAGCTGCAATGAAGGGTTATATTCATTTCAAGTGATTTAACAAAACAGGATGGAAAGATCATCCATTTACCCTAAACATGGGCCCAAAATGCATGGTCAAGTGCAGAAGTTACAACAGAGTGAAGGGAAAACAACAGGGAAATATTGTTAGAACTAGGGCATATGTGGCAAATTTTGAAGTCCTGTGAAATGTGTTGCCCCATTTTGAGACAACAGAATAATGGATGTCATAGCAGTAGACATTCAAATCAACCATCAGCTCCTAGTAGAGCACAGTGAGGGAAGGTGGGTGGACAGACCTGAATACTGAACTACCATAGTGGTGTCTGCTGGTAGCCAAGTGCAAGTGGTAGAGAGAGGGGTGCACTGGAATCTCAATTGAACAATCATTTCAGTGGCAGCATTGGCTTTGCAAGTGAAGCTTAAGCAATTATCATACAATTACCTGTTTGATATTGTGAAAAGAAAGTTCCAGAGTTGAACAAGGCTAAAATCGTCCAAAAACTCCTGGTCAATTCTTGGTGGAACCCACCAAACTGGGGAAATATGATTTCCTCTTCTTTTCAGCAAGATAATTCAATTATTAGTAGGGAAGTGCAAAACCTGTGGTGGAATCTGACAAGTCATTCAGAGGTCCCACCATCTGATTGACTTGAAAATTAAATCTTTACCTTATGAGTTTGTCTTGCCTACAATCGACCCTCCATCAGCCGTTCCATCAAAGTGAGGTGAGCTTTGAAAGCTTCAATATAATAAACCGCCATATTTTCTAAATAGGCTCGAAGCTAATTATGAACTTTTCACCCATTTAACTTTGAGCCTTAGATTCCTTAAATGCTAAGCAGCGTCATAAATAATGGGTTCTCTTTTCAACCTGTCTCCCTCACTTGTATACTTATCTAAAAAACCAACTTATTATCAAATTTAAAGTTTTCTAGCTTTATATAATTTTAATAAAAAGATCCTTTAGTTTATTAAAAAGCAGTTCAAGTTTCACTATTCCTGCTTCCTTTAAATTGTTGAATTTTGTGCCCTTAGCACCAATGAGACTTATATAACGCTAAGGTTTTGACAAGCGGTGCTCACTACAGGGGGCCCTGTACGCCACAAAAAACAACAAAAATGGAGGTTATTGCAGTTAGTAACCCTCACGACCTCCCTGAGGAAATAAACCCCTGACTAGCCACCTTTGAACTCTAGCTAGCCAGCGTTTTGTCTCGCCTTAAAAGGCCTGAGCAGCACTCTTTACAAGGTCTTATGGGGCCTCCCCTGATATCCATAAACCCCCTTTTAGGGACAGGTTTACCACAGTTGAGGGAAGTGTTGCTTATTTACTCTTTATGTATGCAGTTGCTATGGAAGGAGCAACTGACCATCTTAAAATTAAGTACCTCCTTCCTTGCTTGAGTCGTGGCGCTCAGGAGATAATGGTTTTACACATGGCCACCCTCAGCACCTGGGCGAAGGTTGAGCAAGCACTCACTGAGGAATTTGGCTCCCTAAAAAGTTTTAAAAGACAAAAACAGGCTTTTATGTGCCTTAGACTGCAATAGGGAGAATCAATTGCCTCTTTTGTTGAACGCTTTTACAAGAAAGATCAACCTTTACTGCTTGCAAAAATGCTACCCCTAGACGATGTTATTGAGGCTATATTGGCTGGCTTGGCGTCCAATCCCTCCTTGGCAATGCATCTTTCTTTCATATTGCGCTCTTTTTAAAAGTTTATGAGATATCAAGAAGGCCTTGCTAACGTTGGCTGATATCTATCAACTTGACACTACGCAAGGATCTCTTAAGCAAGCATCTACGCCGACCAATTTAGCCTCCACTACAGCTCTTTCCTCTGGAACCTGCTCCTGCTGAGTTGCCATCACAAAATGCTTCTTCTTCCCATAAAAATAGTCAGATTATAATGACCGTGACAGTGCAGTGCCACATTTATCTTCAGCTCAAAAAACCCAGTTGGTGAAAGCAGTCATCACTTTGCCTTGCTCATCTTTCTCTCCAGAGCAGCCTTCCCAAGTGGTTCCAAAGCCTTCTCCTAAGCCCAAGCCCTTTCTCAGATACCAATCGCCACTATTAAAAATGGGATAAATGACAAGGTCACAAAAGCTAAACCGCCTGTTTCACAAAATCACACAGCCACTGATCTAACCAAAGCTGGCGTAGTTAAAACATCCACCTCCACAACACTATCTCCCTCAACCCCTCATCAAGCTAACTCTATTCTGAAATCTTTCTCCATGAGGTAGCACAAACCCCCTACTTTAAAGGTCAAAAATCGAGCCATGACAATTTCAACGCCTCCCCCAAAAGTTAATAAGGTGGAGGAGCAACCCCAGGACCTATCATGCCATAAGGGAAGCCCTGAACCTACCTCACCCCTATGGGGTCCCTAACATGCATTGATAACCCCTCTGATGGCGAATCTGAAGGGGGTGGTGAAGATATGGATCATTATGTTTTAGGGTCCCCAGTTGAAGTGGAGGTACCCAACCAATTGAGCCTGGAGAGAATGGATTGGGCTAAGATCCCCATTAAACTTATCTCTGGCAAGTGTTTAGGGGTCTTATGATTATTTACACTACCAGTGACGCTGACCAGCTCATTGCCACATTTATCTGATCTACCCAGTGTGTTCATACCCTGTAGTCAACCTAAGATAAATACCCAGAAACTGCCAAAGGACTTTTATCTACTCTCCATCTAAAGGAAGTCCTCGCTCTTTCCCCCACCTTGGTTGGAACTTTGACTAAAGTGTAGGTCTTTGTTATAAAATGCGGGTTAATCTATCCTTGACACTGGGTCCCCTGTGAACATTTTGTCATCCAAACTTATGAATAATTAAGCTGTTCCACCACCTCGACTATACACAAGAGTTTATAACTACAGGGCAAACAACACTCATGCTATCAGAGCCTACTCTTCTCTGCTCATTTGTTTTGGGAAGCTCAGCTTGTCAGCTCCATCGGTGGCCCTGGCTAACTGTACCTATGATCTACTCATTGGGACCCAGTTCATGCTTAAATTTGAAGGGGTTATTAACTTGAAGCAAGGCTATCTCTCCCTTCTTAGCTAGGAGGTTCCTCTAATTCAGACCAATGTTGCGCTTATTAAAAAGGAATATGCTTTAACAGTTGATTATCCCTCTTCCTTATCCCTATATTGCACCACGGCGGGAATTAATATAAAAAAGCTGGCTGGATCAGTGGACGCCCTATAGGGTATCCCTTTCTATGCTTCAGAAGAGTTAGTAATCAAGGCGGGTGAACAAAGGTTATTTGACACAAAGATTACCCTACAAATCCCTTACAACTGTCTTCTAAACTTAACAAGCATTGATGGAATAAGTCCTATAGAACCTAGAGTCTTGACAGGTGTGCTATACTCAGCCTATCAGCGACCAATTAATCTCATGTTAGGGGAATCTCACCAGAAAAGGACATGGTCGTCAAGAAGCATCAGGAGATTGGAAGAGGCCTGATGGTCCCTACTGAGGACATTCAACAAGTTCACTGTATCAGTTCTATGGCGGATATGGGCCTATTTGCTAATCAATCGTTATGCATTCTGCCCACTGTTTATATCTCTGATGATTTAACCCATGCAGAGCTTGATAAAGGTCATATTATATTGGAGTCCTATAGCGATATCTTCTCCAAGTCTGATAATGACTATGGACCTATGAAGGGTTGGACGCATACCATTGACGTTGGGGATGCTCGTCCCATCCACTCCAAACCCTACCACAAATATTATGTTGAGGAGTTACAGATGCACACGGAGCTAAACAGTTGGTGGACGCTGAGTCGCTGGTTCTGTCCCAAAGCTCTTGGTCACCCCTTTCAACTTATAACGAATAAAAATGGAGGTCATCAGATTGTTATGGACTATTGTAAGCTGAACAAACTCACCAAGAAGGAAAGCTACCCTATCACTCATATTGACAATGCTATGGCCCACTCTCTGGGTCCAAGTTCTTTTTGTCATGGACTTGGCTAATGGGTATTGGCAGATGGACCTTTCTCCACAGGATCAGGAGAAGTTTGCACTTATCTATAGTGAGGGCCTATTTCAACCCACTTAGTCACCCCAGGGGTTATGCAATGCACCTGCCACTTTTCATCGGGTGATGGATCATATTCTACAGGATCTCAAGATGAGCTGTGTGATTGTCTATCTCGATGACATCACAGTTTTCTCCAAAACCTTCAGCAAACACCTCACCCACCTAAAGGAAGTGTTTCAATGATTATGGGAATCCAAAATCAAGCTGAAGCCCATTAAATGTACCTTTTTCCAAAAGAATTTGGATTTCCTTGGGCACACTATCTCTCAAGATGAGATACAATCCCTTCAAGACAAGGTGGAAGAAATATCTAATATGCCTTCACCCAAAATCTTTGTGACATAGAGGTATTTTTGGTCCTGATGGGGTATTACCATCAGTTCATACCCAAGTTTGCTCATCTCAGTGAGCCCCTCATATGTTTCTTGGCTAAAAACACTCTGTTCCATTAGGGTGATGTAAAGAAGTTGAGTTTGAGACCCTGAAGAAGTTGCTGAACAAAGGCCTATCCTCCGCCACACTGAATATGTCAAGCCCTTCCTGTTATTCATTGATGCCTCTGATTATGCTGTTGGAGTGATCTTGGATCAGTTAGATGAAAACAGGGGTTGATCATCCCGTGTTTACTTCAGTAAGATGCTCTCAAAAGCAGAGCGCGGTTACAGCATCACGGAAAAGGAGTGTCTTGCTGTCTTACTCACTGTCAAATACTACCACTTTTTTATTTGGGACTTCATTTTAAAGTGATTACTTACCACGCCTCTTCTAAGTGGTTATAGAATATGAAAGATCCCACTGGATGGTTGTCTCGCTGGGCTATGAAGCTCCAGCACTATGAAATGACCGTTGAGCACTGGGCAAGAACTTGCCATATGAATGTATATGGGTTAACGCAGCTTACTGTTATTCACTTAAATAATAGTGAAGCGGAGAGGTTACATGATCTCCTCATGACTCTTGAAGTGTGAGCTGATGAAGATGAACCAGTACAGAAGATGCTATCTCGGCACTCCCACAACAAGGTGGAAAGTGGAAAGTTATGCAAGAAAGTAGGAGTAAACTGGTTGACCTATCTCCGGCCATCAGAGCGTTTACCTGTCATCTTGAAGTCTCACACTTTCATGGGGCAATAGCGGAGCTCAAAAAACCTATGATTGGGTAAAAGAGCGGTACTACTGGGAGGGCATCATGGAAACCATAAATGAAGTCTTGGATGCCTGACTTACCTGTAAAAAAATCCAGCTTCAAAATCAATTATCTGAATCTACCTATGACGCCATAACAACCCTTCCACACTATAAGCTTAGATGTGATAGGTCCTTTACCTCAGACTACCGGTGGTAACTGTCACATCCTAAGTTTGAATTGATCATTTCACCATTTGGGTTATAACTGTTGCTCTCCCTGCTCAGACTGCTAAAACCAAAGCCACCTTCTTAGACCAGTATATTTTCACTTGGAATGGGTGCCCCCAGGTCCTCCTGTGTGACAATGGGAAAATTTTACCTTTAGAGTGGTAAAGATCCTTTCCACTTCCATGGGATTTTAACAACTCTTCTTGGCCCCCTATGCCCTATCCACAAATGGGGAAATAATTTGATTTAATGGAACCCTGGTATTGATACTCCGCAAAATGGCCAATTCAGACCCTCTCCAATAGGATCTCTACTTACCCAGTGCCATCATGGACTACCAGATCAGCTATCACCAGATCCTCAAGATGTCCCCTTTCCATGTGTTGTATGGACGAAAACCTGGGGTACTGGCTCTACTAGCCAAAGTCATTTTCACTGATAGAACTGACCCAGAGAAAGCCACAAAAAAGTTGGCCTGCACATCATCCAACTACAAGCAGAGGCTATGACTAATTTGTCCAAGATGGTCACAAAAGAAGGCCAAGCAGCAGATGAGCTCTGGGCCCCTCTCCCTTCCTTCCAAGTATCTGGCTTGGTGTTGTATTACCACAACCGCATCACTCCTAGAAGTGACAAACTCAGGTCTATTTTGGGAAGTACGATTTTTAGTCACATATAAACGAGGGGATAAGTGCTCTATTAAATACCTTGCTTCTGGAGTCACTTTCAACTGGGTCCATGGACAGTTCCTTTGCCCCTATTATCCCCCTAACACCTTTGAATGGGTAATGTCTGACAATCACCTGTCCAATATTGTAAAAAGAGTGTTCCAGAGTCAGACAAGGTTAAAATTGTCCAAAAAACCCTGGTTGATTCTCAGTGGAACCCATCAACCTGGGAAAATACTATTGTCTCCTCTTCTTGGCAAGATAGTTCAATTATTATTAGTAAGTAAGTGCTGTGCCTATGGCAGTATCTGACTAGTCATTTTAGAGATCCCACCATCTGATTGGCTTAAATATTAAATTTTTACCCTACATGTTCATCTTACCTATGATTGCCCCTTCATCAGCTGTTCCATCATAGCAACGTGATCTTTGAAAGCTCTGATAGGTCAAACATCCATATTTCCTAATTAGGCTCAAAGCTAATTATGAATTTCTTGCTCATTTCGCTTTGAGCCTCATAATCCTTAAATACTAAGTAGTGACATAAATATAGGGTTCTCTTTCAACCCTTTTCCCTCTCTAATAAACTTATCTATAAAACTAACTTATTCTTACATTTAAAGTTTTCTGGCTCTATATAAAGTTTTAATAAAAAAGTCTATTAGTTTATTAAACAGCAGTTTGAGTTTAACTACTCCTGCTTCCTTTAACTTGTCAAGCCATGTGCCCTTAGCACTAGTGAGCCTTATATAACGCCAGGAATTTGACGGCCATAACACCCTTTTATGGTAAAAGTTAAAGAATCTATCATTCCTGACAATGTCTGAGCTATTTCAATGATCAGTTGATGAGTATATGGAAGAGATTTTTCTATTTGATTTAAAGGCTAAGTTATATGTTGATATGATGGAGATCCAGTGGGTTGTGAGGCACTTCCTGGGATCATGAAAAGGTGAAGGTTAAGATCCTTGAGAGGAATAGTTGTCCCAAGGATTTGGTAAAACTGGATACCCAGTCCAAGTGCATTATCCCACTAAATGAAAAATAATGGGTGATTTCACCGTTCTCTCACACTGGAGCAGCCAGTGGGGGATTTGATAACATTGGGGTTGAACTGGCGGTGGGATGACAAACTTATATTTTTACTTTACTTTTGATAAACTGCTTTGTAAGAAATGTCAAGAGGGCAAGAAAAGTTATTACCTTAAAATTAATACTAATAAAAAAGGAAACGAGGTGGGTTGACCTTAGGACAAATATACCACCAACTTTTTAGGCTGTGATGGTTCTAAACATGTGTCAATTAAAACACAACCCAGAGTGGAGCAGAAATCAATCCCTTATACTACCACTCCTCAAAGTAATACTAATAATATAGATATAAAAATCTTTAGTCTACTTAAGATATTTTTTAAGAAAACAATAGTTAAGAGTATCACTAAATTAATAATTATAGATGCTTAGATTTTGATAAAATAGGATATGCTTAAACTCTTACTATACTTAGATTATAACATATCATTTATTTTTAACAGTTCATATATATATGATAGCTTATATCTGATTATATTACCTTTTTTACTAACTATATATTTCTGAAAATATAATTATGTTTCTATGTAAACAAACAAATTTTATACTAAATTGATATTTTACTAAACATCATGGGAATTCAGGTGTATTTAGTTTAATATAATAATACTAACAGTATATCAAATCCATTAAAAACCTTTCAGAGCCTTCCAAGCCTAACAGGAGCCATGTTCATTATAAAAAAAACTGTGTGAAATTGAAAGGCTTTCTAGCTTAAAAAGTTCCCAACATGACATTTGATAAAATTGTGAAATCAAGTTATTAAAAAGCAATTTGCACACAATCATGGTTTAAAGTTACAGAATTTTACTAATTTTATTGCAGACCAACTGATTTCCAGGCATTGCAAGGGTTTATAATTTACCAGATATTTTAAAATCAATTATTTTAGCTTTTATATTTCAGATGGTCATCAATAAGTTTAAGTATTAAATAAATTTATCAAAACAACTAAGAACCACCAAAAGCTTGGCCAAAAATCAATTGAATCTATTAAAGTAAACAATAGACAATATATCTATATAAACCAATTGATATATCAAATCAACTAAAGACCACCAACTACTCAGCAAAAACCAAACAAAGCTACCAAAGAAACTAAGAAAATCATAAACCACTCAGCCAAACTAGTTGATCACATTGCATCAACCAATCACCAACTATATACTAAAACCACCATGGCTAATGAATTATCAAATAACCACCAACTGCTCGGCAAAATGAACTGATCAATTAGACCAGATCACCATTTGCTTACTCTTAACCATTGAGCTTATATAATTGACCAAATAACTATCTACTTGGATGAAACTATTGAGCCTATTAAGTTATCCAGATAACCATCAACTATTTGGCAAACCCATTATAGCTATTGCTTAACAAAAAACGTCAAACTGCTCAGCCAAAATGATTTAAAACTACCATTAAAGTCATATATGTTATTTTTTATTTTGTATGTCTTTTATTTATCTTAATATGATTGAGAAAATAAAAATAGCCTATAATGTTTCTTGAAATTTCCTAAAACGTTTGTGCCAAGTTTACTTTACTTTAGCATGTGTTTATGGATTAATGTGCCTCATACATAAATATGATGATTTTAATTTATAGACTAGCTGAGTTACTTGGAGTTACTTGTGTTTATTAATAACAGATGTTTTTAACTGATTAATATAGGCTTAACATATTAAATAACATAAAACCACTTATTACCGTTGAACATCAAACGGATTAATTACCAACTGCTTACCTAATTTAATTGAACATATCAAGTCAACCAAAAACCACCAACCACTTACCCGAAAATAATTGAATCTATTGACTTACCATAATACCATCCAGCCACTTTGCAAAGTTGAAGAACCTATTTAAGCAGCCAAAATCCACCAACCACTTGGCCAAAACCAATTAGATTAGAAACACCCAAATTTCACCGACTCCTCAGCCATGTAAATTTAGTTTTATTAAATCACCTGAAATTCACTAACACTCAGCTAAATCATATATAATTATCAAATCAATAGAAAACACCAACCACTTACCCAAAAATATATAATCCATAATATTGAAAAAAAACCAGCCATTCAGAAATTAAAATTTAACCTATCAGATCAATCAAATATATCTAAACTGGTAACCAAATCATCTCTATATTTTAAGAAAAAGGTAAAAAAAGAATTAACTTCAAAAATTCACAAAAAGGTATGAAATAATTGATAAAAATATATTTAATTAATTAAAACCTTTTTGAAGTTGACACCATATTTTTAACTGGCTTATATAATTTTACTCACAAATAAACATCAGAGCTTATACTGGATTGTGTCCAAGTGTGAACTAAGCAACTAAGCTTATACATTGCTAAGTATATATTATAAATGGCTTACTTAAGTCAAATTAAAATATGGAGCTTACTTCAAAAAAGGTTTTTATCGATTAAATGTTCTTTCATTATTTATTTCATACTTTTTAGTGCATTTTTTGAAGTCAGATTTTTCCAAAAAAAAGATTGGTGCATTTTATAAAGTTTGTTCTTTTTCCATTTCTTTTTGAAAAGTACTATTTATATATATATATATATTTTTAGTACTAGATGGTATCTTTATATATATTGAAAAATCACTATTTTTGTATAATAAAATCATTATATGTATATATATTAGATATATTATATCATAAACAGATATACCAAAAATAGTCAGATTTGGTACAATTATTTATTGTCATTGGGAACAGCCTTAAGCTGTTTTTCATTTTAATTATAATATGATAAATCAAAGTCATATGTAGAATGTATTGACAATATATCAAATATAATGGTAATCTCTATATCATTATGGATGACCAGCTTGTTGTTAATTAATCAATTTGATAGGCTCAATAATTCCTAAGCAGGCAGATGGTAATTTAATCAATTCATTAAGCTCATTGGTTTTGGCAAGCGTTTGGTGACTATTTGGTTAATTCAATAGGCTCTCTGGTTTCTATATACAGTTAGTGATTGGTTAATGCGATGAGTTTGATTAGTTTTAAGTTGAGTGGTTGGTGTTTATATTTGATTTGACAATTCAATAGTTTTACTATGAGTTTGGCATCTACTTAGTTAATTCAATGGATATCATTGTAAACCTATTGATGTACATCTATAAAAAAGAGCATCAGGGTTAAAATGATGTCAGGTTAAAAAAAGATGTCAGATTTAAAATTATCAAATCAATTGAATAACCACTAATCACTCTGCCAAAACAATATACAAAATCATTACAATTGTATATAAATTTTCACTTCTTATATAAAACTTTTTATTTTAACCCTTTTACTTACAGCCACAAGTCTCACATGTGGTCAGTTATTTTTGCCCAAACTGATTATCACATGTGAGATTTAGGGAATAGCTCAAAGGGTGGGCTTTTTTAAATGTTTCTGGCCCACACTTTTAGAGCTTAAATTGTATGGCATGGGGTTGACATAACAATCATTATCAGATTATAACAGAACCTAAGTGGAAGCTTACTCTTTCAAATAAAAAAATTATTCAGATTAGTCCAGTATTTTTTTAGTAATGCGAAAATAAACACAAAAATATATATAGGTCAAAATAAGAACATCCCCCTTTTTTGAAGTTGTTTAAAAATCATTGTGTATATAAGTAGCATATCATTTTATAAACTTCTGAACCAAATTTAAACCTAACTTTGCACAGATACTTTATTTATAGGGAAATAACTTAACAAGTGGTATAAAGTTACAATAAGAAAAATCAAAAGAAGTAGTATTTATAAAATAAACGGATAATTAATCAGGATAACATATCCTAAGATGTAAGTGCTTAAATTGAACTTGAGTAGAAATACTCAAAAATACAGAACTTTAAGTCTCATTTTCTGAGGTAAAACCAAAGTAAATGCATATACATTTTACTTTTTAGATAGCTTGAAAACTATATTGGCTTATCAGTTTATTTTTAGCTTTAATATCAAATGTAATATCAGTTTTAGCTATCTCTAAATAGATAAGCTACTAATCGCTTAGCTAAAATCATTGTTGTACCAAAACAATAAATCACCAACTTTTTGGTGAATCTAGACTAAAATTATCAAATTATAAAAAACCACCAACAACTTACCAAAGCCAATTTATTTATCAAATCAACCAATCACCAACTGCTTACTAAAACCATCAAGCTTTCTTTAATAAGCCTAAAACCACCAAATAAATGGGAAAACTATTTAAACTATCAAATAATCAAATATCTAACTGCTCAGCCAAAATAATATATAATTACCATTAAAACATATAGGATTTTCACTTTTATAATATAAAACTTTTATTTTACTATAGAATTTGGTTTTAAAAATCCAGTACCCTTTGCATGTATGTGCATAACAACTCATCAAAGTTTCATCACATTCTGTTGAATGGTATAATAATGCATGAGACACAAACAAAAATTTAGTAACCAACTTTAAATAAGTAGAAGATTCTCTATTTGACCTGTATTTATTTTTTGCTTTATTGTTATGTTTGTTTGCATATAACTCTGAAATTACTGAATTAATCTGGATGTTTTTCTTTTAAAAATTGGATGCTCCAACTTATGTCCCATTTTGATTTTGTAAGTATTTTTTTAACTCCTTACTTTAATTAGAAGAAATCAAAAGAAAGTATGAGGGAAGGAAGGAACATAAAGGTTTGAAAAGATTAAAAAGACTGGGAAGGGGGGCTGCTAGCCAGTTAGCATCTTCAGTCATTATTGATCAGCAATCACCATCATTAACCATGGTTTTAGCGCTGATGGGCTTACAGGTCATTGAAATCTTAATCAATTTGTTAATTTGTCATCTATGACAAGTGATCTGATTGGGAAATCCAAGCGTGAAGCTTTATAAACCCCAGGGGATTAGGCACAAAAATTTGATGATCCGCTGGAGTTGATCATATTTGATCTAAGTGTCTTCAATACTAAGCCTTTGTAATGGTGGTGCTCTTGGTCAAGGCTCTTGGCAACGAGAGTTAGTGTACAACCCATATACAATAATATAGAGGAATGCATGCAGCTGGATTGGGGATGTTGATAGGGTGACAGAAAAAATAGGTTTTGCAATGGGTGCATCTAGCCAACAATTCAACTCCTGACAGGAGGAACCTCATTGTAGATCATTACTTGCAGAAAAACGCGCACTTGTAATAGTAGTAGCCAATATCTTCTTCCAGCTTGGCGTAGATGGGGAAGTCTCTATGTGGGTAGTCCAGTATGCTATGCTTACCAGATTTGAATGCATGGTGTAGGATCCATCAAGTGACCAACCTTTGCTTTGATGTAACTAGTTGTAAATTTAGTCCTAAAAAAACTCCTTAAGTGGGTAGTTAGTAACGTGGCCCTCAGACGCCCAGTCATTGAGGATTCAGGGTCAAACAGGTTGATTGCGCTCAGGTTATGGGAGCAATTTGCCATATTTGATCAGGGTCAACTTGAAGAGTATTTAGGATATCTTAAAAGCAAATTTGTGGCTGATTTAATTACGTTACTCCCAGGTAGTTGCAGAATTAATTACTGAATTACAGGAACTGACATCCCTACAAAACTGGTCAGTATCACATGCCAAAGCTTTAAATGACCAACCACTAAGCTACACTGCCCTATTGCACAAACTCCAGTAGTAAGAGCTGGTAAGTCAAGCGGGTATTCTGAAGTGAGACGCTATCAACGCACGCAAGAAGAGAAAGGAGACCAGCTCCTTAAGGCCTGGGCTCTTTCCCAGTTAAAATTCCATGCAAGGATTGGGCATTGCATCTGCATCTGCACCAAACAGAGTTCAGACATGGCCCATATCCTCTGGGCGTGGGACTCAAAATCAAGCAGGGCCATTCTCCCTTAGCAATTTAGCTTGAACAAGGTGGTGAGGGCGATAAGTGCAGCTTTTGCCTTGAACCAGAGGAAGATATGAAGCAGAGTCTTAAATTTATTCTCCAGGTTTGGGCTAATTGGCAGCACATGGTCTATGTACCAGAGTTTGGAGAAGATGAAAACGTTGACAGCCAGCACTTTTTCTTGAAATTGAGGCGTGCATGTGTCCAGCAGACCATATGGGCTGACATACTTAACAATACCTCCTGTTCAGTTTCAAGTACCACTGGACTTTGATTTTTTAACAAAAAAATCTGAGGCAGCAGTTCTCTGCATGCTCTGGATTAGTGCTATGTCAGAAGGTGGGTTGAACGGGGACACCAATCCTCATTATAGAAGATTTGTCCAAGTTACTCTTTGCATTTTATGCTGACTGATATAAGCTCAGGAGCTCTTCAGCATCTTGAAGTTTGGCCGGAAAGCTGATAACAACTATGGTGTTATCAATAAAAAGGCTTGTATTTTCATAGGCCTCTAGTTGGGGTGGACTAGGCCCTGGAATTATGTACCTGCTGTTTACAGGAGGTTGTTGGCTGCAAGGTTGAATAAGATTTGTGACATAGTATCGCCTTTGAAGAGACCCTGGCCAATTGGAATATATTTGGTAAGGCCATCGGAAATAATCTTCTTGGTTGTCAGCCCCAAATACAGCGTCAAGATCCAGGAGTGGAAAGCGTTGGGGATACCCACTGCCTTCAACGTTACGTGCATGAAGGGCCATGCTAACTGGTCATAGGCCTTATCCATGTTGACTACATGAGAGATCCCTGTTCAGGTCTACATATATCCTGTAGCACGTTCTGGATGGATCAATACTGTCCCAGATAGTACATCCCCTATTGACCCATGTTGGGTCTGATGGAGGGTATGCAGGGCAGTTGCCATAAGCCTATTCAATAAAATTTGTGTTAGGAGCTTTTAGTCAGCAGTATACAAGGCAATTGGCCGCCTGTTCCAAAGTTACCGTTGGAGCTCCTTATTGTACAGAAGTACAATTCAGGTCTCCTAGCTTCAGGGATCTTGAGTCTGGTTCTCAGGCACTAGTTGAAAAGGTTGGTGAGCTCCTTCACTATGTGGTTACAGAAAGCCCTTTATTTTTATGAGAATATTGTCAAGCCCTGGTATTTTCTCTTCAGAGACTCTTTCAACGCGCACTAACCTCCTTGCTTGTGATTAAGCAGTCAGTATTTGTGCATCATTTGGCGATCAGGCCCCAAGAGCCGATTGGCTTGATTGGTTATAGCTTCAGTTGCAGCGGTGCTTGTCTCACGGTATCAAATAATTCCCCATAGAAACTTTTAGTCTCACTTTTGATTACTTCAAGATTGGAGAATATTTTGCCCTACTGGGTTTTTACCTGGCAAATATTGGCTTTGGAGCGGAATTCCTTAAGGAAGCTAGTCCCTCCTTAGTCATCATCCCAAAATGCTTTGATAGCAATAGGTAACATTTGTCTGGCGTTTCAAGTTCTAATTTGTCATTAATGCCTGATAGCATATGTGAGTCATTTGGTACTCGCTCCACCATTCTTCACTGATCTGCTGCAAGATACTTCAGGGGCTCTAGGGCATCCTTCAGGTACTTTTCAGTGGCAGTACATTTGTAGGCATTTGTATAATAAACTTTTGGCTTTCATGCTTTTTTCTCCTTTATTTGGACCCATCATTATGGGGATCAATTACTGATTGATGATTCAAGTAAGCGACCAATCAATACAGGCCAGTCTCAATCACTTGGCGCTTCTCCCAATCCCTCAGTGTGGCTGTTGTGAGCTGCCACTCGTGGGTCCTTGGGGTTCGCCCAAGTTGATCTCCACATGGATGATCATATGGTCGCTCTCAGAGTTTATTCTGACGTCTATGTTAGATGCCAGCAGCCTAAGGTCATACAATATGAGCACATAGTCCAGGCGCAAACCTGTCTGCAGCGACACACTTGAATCATATGACCACCTTGTCAAATTAGCGTGGTCATCATCCTTCTTGTCAAACATAAGGCACATCCCCAATTTAACCAGGTATTCTAGCATATTCTTGGCCTTATGGTTTGGGCGCTCATTCTTTGGGAACATATATTCAGACTTAAGTATGTCCACCAGTTCAGATCTCCTGCTATGACCGTGGTCTCTTCAGTTGGTACCTCTTGTAAATGCTTTCAAAATGTCGGTTTTTGTGAGGCTTCAGTGAAGTGTATATTGCTACCAGTTGGAGTCTCTTTCCAGTTTCTCTATCAGTGGCAGTGGCCACAAAGATCTGTCTGGCATGAGACTCCTCTACAAATACCAGGTTAGGCTTCTTGTTCTGTGCAACGATTAAAACATGGTCCATCCAAAGGGCTTGGCATCCGATCTGAAGGGACCATATCAGGAGAGTGTCTATAACTCTCCTGTTTTAGCGTGGTGGTTCAAGTTGCACATCCCCAACGCCAGGGAACTTGTCGTCAGTACTAGGGAAAGGATAGCCCCACAGAGAGTGCTTGAGCTATAGTAACATAGGGCGAGGGTGTTTATCATGGTGCATATTAATAGAGATTAAATGAATAACAAGATATGGGCGGGCCCCAAAGGGGTGTCCATATACAAGCTTTGATCAAGACTAGAGTGCTCATGTGTCTCGGTTTGGAGGAAACCAGGGAGGCACAGAGGTGCCCCTGAATCCGTTGAAATTTTAGTGCAAATAAATTTGCTTAATTTATGCAAGACCTCCTCAAAGAGGTCCTCGCACAGAGTCGCCTGGGTTAACATAAATAAAACGTAAATTAACAAGGGGTTTTATTAAGGAGGAAGACAACTAATGTGGAAGGTTGGTATCAAAGGATTATATGTAAACAATTTTGGGGAAATTAATTGATTGAACGAAATGGTACTAAGCCCAGACGCACCAATAAGTGCATGCATCCATCAGGCATGGTACTATAGCTAGTAATTGCCTAAACTCAGATTATCAATTGAAGACGAGGCTGACCTGAGTTGAAAAATTTGAAAATTGTACAGGTTTCAAAGCCCTGTTTTCCTATCATTCAAACTGAACTGTCATGGTTTATAAGGTAACTCGTCCATTTTAACGCTAATTCCAAAACATGAGGATTGGTTTACGCACTTCACCTGAACCAACATGGGCGTATCTGGCCTGCACTCAGCGTTGGTCCAAGGTGTGATTTAGATCAGGAAGGTCCTGTAGCTTGACATTTTTGCCTCCTGACGCCCAGCCTTATCATGCAGTTTTAGCCTCAATTAAGTCATGTAAAAATATTTCCTTCTTCTCTTTTTGGGCTCCACCCCCCTCCAGGGGCATTCGCTAAGGAAAAAAATTTGTTGGCAGGGGCCAACTTCATGGCAGCAATGGTTTTATAGACTTAGATCCTGCGGCATACAGAAAATGCTCATGTAATGATTCAATTAGATCTTGGGCATGGGTGCAGTCACATGCTGGGACCCAACTGTTCTCCGCTGCATCAAATCCCTTCCAGGACACAAGATACTTGAGTCTTCTTCTTATCTTATGGGAGGCTACAATCTCCTCCACTTCCCAATCTGGCGCCACATCCACAAGATAAGCCTCAGAAGTCTCTGGTGGGGGCCCTCAAACAATGTAAGCTTGCTTCTTTAAAATTCTAAAAAATCCAAAACAAGGGGAGATCCAACTGTTATGAGGCGTGGCCCACCTTTTTGACAACGCGGTAAGGCCCAATCCTCTTTGGTCCCAGTTTTTTGCATGGTTGCTTGTTTGATTGTTTTCAGCATCCAGCATCACAAGATATCCTTTCTTGTACGCTGGTCCAACTTGTCTCTTAACATCAGCGTTCTCCTTGCAAGCCTTCATGGCCGCATCTAAATTCGTGCTCACTCCCTGGTGTAATTTCTTAATCATTTTAGCAAAGCCCACCACCGTTTCCACCTTGGATCCACAAGTGGGCTCCATTTGAAGGTGGGATTAAAACCATAGTTGGCGAAGAAGAGGGAACAATCAATTGATGCATGTTGGACGTAGTTATAACTGAATTTGGTCATGAGGAAATAGGAAACCAATCTATATGATCTCCACCAAAGCAAAACTGCATAACTGCTCCAAGCACTGGTTCAATCGTTCAGTCTGCCCATCTGATTGGGGGTATAGAAAGTTGAACGGCAGGGGAAAATATGAAGAGTTTTACACAATTTTTTCAAAAGACAGAAGTAAACTGGGGTCCATGATCACTAATTATTTCTTGAGGTACCCCATGAAAAGCAAACATGTGAGTGACGAAGAGCCCAGCCATCTCAGCTGCGGTGACTGTGACTATGCAGGGAATAAAGGTGGCGAACGTTTTAAAATGGTCACCATCATGATGGCATCGTAACCATCAGATACAGGCAATTCCACAATAAAATTAACTGATAGAGAAGTCTAAGGTCCTTCAGCCTTTTGAACTGATACCAACTGCCCCACTAGTGGCTGGCAATTCAGTTTCATTTGGTTGCAGACCAAGCAATCTTTACAAATCCTGACCACCTGTGTGGCTAACCCCTTCCAATTTTAAGTGCTGCAATTAGCTCTAGAGACCTCACCTTCCCAGGATGACCAACGGTGATTCCATCATGATGGTCTCAGATGATTTTCAGACATATAGTCCAGTGTAACCCATGAGCGTTCCTAAAACCACACCACCTTATTCTTCACGTGGTAACCTTTTGGTAATATCCTCTTGATTCAATGCGCTTTTAGCAAGGACCATAGTATATTCTGCCAACAAAGGCTGTGAAAGAACTGCCTTTCTGAACATACCATATTCCTCCTCATTCTCCAGAGGAGCAAGCGCGGTTCCATGGGCCGAGGGAGAGGTAAGTTGAGGCCAATCTTACCTTTCAGAATCATCAAATGAGTATTATGCACCTCTACCTCCTTAGGATTTGGAGCTAGTGCAGGGTTGTGGCTCAAAGCATTCGACAAACCATTCTCCTATCCCTTGGTAAACTCATAGGAAAACACAAGTTAGGGTAAGATCTTATGCCAGCGGGTTTTCCATGGGGTCAAGACATGAGTTGTGCATTAATATAGCAAGCACGGTGGTCTGTACCTACATGGAAGGGTTGGGTTATTTATGCAAGTGATGACGCCAATAAGTCGCGCCTCAACCACTGCTAGTAATTCTTTATCATATATGGCGTAATTTAACTCTGAAAGATACATCTTCCTGGAAAAATATCCACCAGATGCTTCAATCCATCTTCGCCTAATTGCAATTAAGCTGCTACTATTGTGAAGTTGGAGGCACTAGAAGCAACAATGAACTCTTTATTGTGTTAGACATGGAAAATAATGGACGTGGACAGAATGGTGCACTTTACCGCTTGGAAGGCATCCTGCAAAGTTGGGGACCACTGGAGCACTTTTGACCCACTCGCCTTATACAAGGGTGCCACCACTTCAGAAAATTTTGTGTATATTTCTTAAGGAACGTACACGTCCCCAAAGAATTTCTCAAAAGCCTAATTGAAGTTGGAGAGGTCCACTCACAAATCGCCTTTTCCTTGTCTGGAGTTATCATGTGCCCTTAGTCAAACATGACTTTACCCAGGAAGGTGACCTGGGACTTGAAGAATTCACATCAACTTATTTTTAATGTAAGGTCATCTGCCCTCAAACGCTCCACCACCTGCTGAAGGTGTATTGCATGGGACTCATTGTCAGGGAAAAACACCAGAATATCATCCATGTAGGCTATCGCACATACCCAGCAGGTCCACAAAGCAGCATCAATATGGCGTTGAAAGATAGCAGGGGCATCCTAAGCCCAAAGGTCATAGCCCAAAATTGGAAAATTCCTTTTCTGGTATGAATTGCAGTCAACCACTCCTGGACCTTCTTGATACAGATCTGATTGAATGCATTTAAACAATCCATCTTGGAGAAGACTCTCATCTTCTCTGCATAGCATGCAATTTGTGAGTCCAGTGTGATGGGATGCAAGTCTTGTACTGTGACGTTGTTGATATTTCCACAATCTACACATGGGCGTAAGGGACCATCAGCCTTCTCCAAAAAAGAGAAATGGGTAGCATACTCAGGAGGTACACAAAAATATTGCGCCTTTA
The DNA here is from genome assembly GCA_022478985.1 of Massospora cicadina. Lineage (NCBI taxonomy): Eukaryota > Fungi > Entomophthoromycota > Entomophthoromycetes > Entomophthorales > Entomophthoraceae > Massospora > Massospora cicadina. The sequence continues at coordinate 137,850 of JAKSZP010010655.1, forward strand.
GCTAACTGCTCCTTGACCCACACATCTATGGTCACTTACTCCCGTACTTTTAAAGGGTAAATTGGAGAAGATATACGCACCAGATCAATTGTGAGCTTGAACTTGCAATCAAACTCTGAATGAGCTGGTAGTAGATTGGCTAAAGCCGCATCAAAAGAATATTCCAACCCCTCAAAACAGGAAAATAAGGGTACCTCCAGAGAGGGCTTCAGCAACGAAGCAAGACTGAGAGTGTGGATATTGGGCCAGTGGGGCAGATCGCCCTGAAAGTTCACGTCAGACAAAGAGAAAACTAATTTATGACCATATTAAAGCTAAGGACAAGTTATTGTATTTTAAGTTAGTTCTGACATCAAACTTTCGCCTCAACTCCACTCTCAAGATAATGGGTACAGAATCTTTTTAATTGCTTGAAAGCGGTCAGCAAAATAGAACTTTTTCCAACTTGATAATCCACTAACCTCAGAACTTTTTAGCGTTGGAATACCTTGGGAAGCCCTCCCCTGACCATACCACCTGGCAAGTAATTCAACTTTAGGTAGTCATCCAGGTCTTGGTCAATAAAATTCTCAGAGGCTCTGATATCCATCAAAATAGTTGTGCTAATTTTTTTGAAGGGGATAAAAGGGTAGCAGTCAACAAAAAAGATCCCAAATGGTCTTTATATAAAAGCAAAAAACGCCAACACCTCACGAGAAAACTTTTCATCAGGCATAAGCATGCTTCAGGGTATTTTTTTGCATCACAGAATATAGAAGGATAATTGGCCACTCTTACTACTGAGGGCACATCTCCCATCATATCTTCAGCAGTTGCATAATTTCTGTATTGCAAAAATAACTCCTTTTACACTGCCCATGTTCTGTAGATCTTGGTAGGCGTCAAGCGCATGTTCTCCTTAAATGAATTAGTATACTGAAATGGGTTTCATGTCAGAGCCACAAGAGAATATATTTTTCTTATTTTTATATAAGGAAACAGCATTACAAAACGTGTTTTGGGTCTTGAATAACTCCATACCCATTTTGGTGACAAGTTGTGCATTGTTATCTAAGGACATCACCACCTGGCCCTTCATCAATGATCCCTTCTGCACCATCCCAACGCAGTGCCAAGAAAAATAATTATAATTATATATGTTTTTTTAATTTTGGTAGAAAGTTGGTAAATCACAACTCCCAGATTGCAAAGCGTCCATATCCACCATTTACAAGCAAGAAGGGTGGGCACTTCCCAGTTGGATGTAGTAAGAATAACTCTGAGACGCACCAACCATTGACCAAATGATAAAACAGTGGTGAGCTACATCAAGACCGTGACAAATGGCAGGCGCACCCAATTTGCACTCAGCAAAAGCCCCACACAGTAATTCTAGTGCACGTAAATAAAAGTGGTTGGTTGACTAATGTAAGGAGAGTGTCTGTAACTCTCCCATTCCCAGAGAGGTGGTGTGAGGTGCACAGCCACACCGCCAAGAAATAGTCAATAATATTAATATGAATAGGGTACCGTGGAGGATGCCAGAGCAACAGAGACCCAGAGCAAGGGTGTACGGTGTGGTATATAGTAAAAGATAAGGTATAAATTTTAAAACTTGATTTGATCTTAATGGGAAGTCCACAACCAAGTAAATATTGGTGCGGGAGTGCTTGGGTGCTTTGGTCTGGAGGGGACCAGGGTGACCCAGCAGTGCACCAGATTCAGGAAATAATTTAAAGAAAATGCGATGACCAACACTGTTAGAGACCTCCCTAAAGAGGTCCATGCATAGGGTCACCCAATGAACCATATTCAAAAAATGTAAAGTAATGGGGGATTTATTAATAGAAAGTCACCCAATAAGGAAGTTTAGTCTCAAGGAAATATAATCAAACATTTTGGGGGAATCATCAATTGGTGGAAGTGGTGCTAAGCCCAAGTGAACCAATAGGCGTACGCTTCCTTCAGCCAGGGGTGCTATATGTTGAGGTTGACCAAACTTGAGTTATTGATTGTAAGCATAGCCAACCCAATTTAGAAATTAAAAAATAAAACGGATTTTAAAACCCCATTTGCCAAGCAACTGAACTGAACTGTCGCCATTAAGGATATAGATAATGCATTTAATGCCCTTGCCATAACACAGAACTGAGCATCACGCACATCCCCTAGACCAACCTGGCAAATCTGGACTGAACCCAGCGCTGGTCCAGGGTATGTTTGAGGTCAGGAAGGCCTGCTAACTTTACCATTTTGGCTTCCTGACGACCAGCTTTATCTTTACAGTTGGTACCCTCAATTATGTCATCAGTCCTTGACAATTTGGGTGTCAAGTCAGCTTTTGGCAGCCCTGGTGGAGAACTTATGATCTCTCCAAGTGGCAGCAATGGCCATAGTAAAGGCGCTCATAATATACTGTATTGTCTTGGAGTACAGGTACTTATGTGAATCCCACTGTTTGATCTAATGGGAGGATACCCTGTAATGTGCAAGCATATCTTTTTGCACAAGCATATATCTTATGGGGGCCCAGAATGACGATTTGACTGTGGATGCAGTGGTTGATACCTCTTGTAAGACTTTAATTTATTTGATGAATTAGCTTGGTGTTCATATCTGTCAAACTTAATTATTGACGCTACTATTATCTCTCTAGGGTTACATCCTGATGAATTAGCTGTGGAAGAGGTACAAGTTTTGTTGGGGAGAGTGCCTGACACCAAATGAAGATTATAAGGGATGTTGCCTGATGATTTAGGTGGGCAATCAGGTTGTTTTTTGGTGGAAAGTGGCCCCAATTTGATTGTAGACTTATTGGGGATTCAACCTGACAAATTAGTCAATCATTCTGTGTGGAAAGTGTCAAAGTCAGATTTTTATTTGACAGTAACATTATCAGGACTTTAGTCTGGCACTTTTTTAGTGTGATTGGGTGTGCTTCCAGGCATGGATCCACAGAGTAATTTTGCTAAGACTGAATGATCTGATTTTGCTTTGCCTCCCAGAACTTTCTTTGATAAGTCCAGTGGGCTTACTAGGGGCAGCAGATGGGGACTCAACCATTAGGAAGTCCTCAAAACCCAGATGGGCTGCTTGTTCTGTCATTGGAGTTTGTACCCCAATTGCATTGTTATAAAGACAGAAGGAACGTTAACCATGGAGGTGGGTGTCAATGCACTATGATGAGATTGGGTATCATTGCTGACAGCACCATGGGCATCAGCAGTGGAGAGTGATCCATCAGAGTCACTTTCCATATCAGCATACTTCAAAAAAACTTATTTATCAAAATCATGCACTGATTAGTTGCAGAGGTAGGTGCCAATTTAGCTTAAGATGGATGGGCATCATTGTCAATGTCCCTGTGGGTGGAGTCAGCAAAAAGTCATCTGGTGAACTTGTTTACCATTGCAGCTTTCTTATTGTTTAATATTAAAAAAACTGGGGATTGAAATCAGGCTGACCGTTCCTTAGTGCTTAGCACTGATGGGTAGAAAGTCCTACTTACGCTAGTATAAGTGGCCATGAAGTACTGCTCTATAGGTGCAGTAACACATTAGCAGGCAGGATATTCTCTCTAGTCTTGTTCTGGTCACTTTTGAATTGAAATTGAGCTTATCAAGATAAAGATAGACTCCTTTTGTAAGTATTGTTTCAGTATCTGACAGTTAAATTAGCATGTATATTTAAATGGTCTGGAAGCAACAGAGTTCAATTGTGGGACTAATACATTACTGGATAAACTTAATTCTGGCTTTGGTGAAGCAATAGCTTTGATTTAACTTTTGCCATGATATATGTCTTATGGCTGGGGTGTATTCAAAATCCAGGCAAGGAAGAGATCATAGCATGATAAGCTTAAATTATTATAGATACCTATCTTTTTGCATAGTTTGACCAATAAAATCAAGTAAATAACATAAAATGGATTATTGTAGATAGCAAGCAGTGAATTTAGCATAGATTGACTAATAAATTAACTAAACTAATAAATTGAATTATTATAGATGTTTATCAGTAAATTTAGTATAATTTGACCAATAAAAGCAAATAAAATTAATAAAATGAATTATTGTAGATGGCAATCAACAAAGTTACCATAAGTTGACCAATAAAACTAGATAATTTACTAAAATGAATTATTATTATATTTATTTATGAGATACTATATTAATAGAATCTTTCTTTCACTTTGATTTATAAATCAAAGTAAGATTTGGATTCTTTTTAAAAAACATGACCACTTGATTGAGCCCAAACCTACCAATGGTGATGCAAATGATGCCTACTGCCCTGGCTTGGGAAGGTGGTGTGCCACCATCTGGCATCTTTCAGCCGCTGAAGTGCACCTGGGCTGGCTCTTCTAGCCCTCCCAACACTACTGGGCGTTATGTCCCCCCTCAGGACTTGGCCCACCACCTCGCAAGCTCTCAGGTGGTGCTCGAGCCCTTTGGTGCTTCCACAGAGCAATTTGCATTTTGGCCTCTGGGTCAACTATGGGAATCTTTTCTCATATTCAAGTGCGGCCATCATCAAGATGGCCACAGTGGTTTTCAAACCTGCTGACTTTATTGACTTCCACCTTTTAAGGGGTACTTTGACCTTGGCTTCCACTTAGAAGCCAATACAGTGGCAGCAGCCAAGCTGTAATTAATTTATAAAAAAATTCCGCTCCCCACTGTTTGCACCTGGCTCCCAGATGAGGCCACTTTGGTGGTCCAGTTCACCAGGTTGCCCTCCTACCTTTCCCCCAAACGCCTCCACCACAAGCTCATGGAGGGTTTGGCTGTACATGGTGCAGACCCCATGTTGCAGTTTGTGGTGCCCCATGGGGCAGATTATCTAGAAGGCCCTCATGCCTTTGCAAAGATCTGCCCATTTAATTATGACACCCATATCATGATTCCCCCCACACTGTAATCATATCTGCCCCTGATCATCCTTTTTGAGCGCGCATCAAAAATGGCCATGCCATCTGCCCCTTGTGCTTCAAGCTTGACCACTCAAAGCGCAAGTGCCCCACAGTTTCTGCCTCTGCCGCTTCTGTCACCCCTCTTTCTGAAACCACCCTGGCAGCTGCCTCACCCTAATTTTTTGAATGGGGCATGATCCTCCCACCCCCACCCTTGGGTAATTCTGGCGCTGCTTCAAAAGCAGCAGCCAATCAAAATTTAAATTTTTTTAAAAATTTGAATAATTCAGCCAGGTTACAGAATTCTGAGTTGATGGCTGAAATAGTTTCAGCTGAGCTGCCATGGTCAACTGTTTGTGGCTAATCAGGTTCTGCCACCATAACAACTTCTGTAGCTGGGCCAGCGCTAGCTGATCTTAATCCATTTGAGGGTCTCAATTGGATTGATGATAGCAACTGACCATACAATGTGAAGCCAGATTTCACATTGGAGGAGTTTTTTATTAATCCTACCAATTTGCGCCCCTACCATTTTCACTCTAAAAGTGGCTTTCCAAATTATAAAAATATCAATCAAATGGTTATAGAAGCGGCAGCTGCTCCTGCCAACACCCTTTTCTGCCAACTTTTCCATGGAGTAATGGAACCCATTGTTGAGGGTATTCCCATTACAAATTTCCCTTCCAATTTTGATGAGGAATCTAAATATGAAATTGAGGAGCTTGCTTTCAGTGCAAGCTGCACTTGCATTGATGCAGAAAAAACCTTTCTTTTTGACCCCAACTATCCCCAAACCCAAAAGTGCATCAAGTCTTTCACTTGTGTGCTGACTCTCATCACTTTTGCTGAGCATCAACTTTCTCAATACATTGAGGTGATGGATACTGCTGGTCTCATAAACAAAGAAAACCCGCAGCTATATCTCCTCATGCGCCATATTGCTGATGCCCCTACCCCTATGTTGTCCGCCATGCTCCACCAGCTAAAGTGGGTGGCGGACAAAAGTTTCCTCAAAGCTTCCTCGCCTTCTGATAAAGCTTCCTAGGCTAATAACCTAGGGGCTATATTAGAAATTTTTTAATTTATGACAATCCCTTTGTTTGGCCCATTTGCAAATAAAGATGCATGGCATCTCCCCCTTTTAGTTGGGCACCACTAGTGCTAAAAGAGAGACACTATAAAAATATATATACTTTAGTTTTATATCTCTATATAGGAATAGTGAGGTTTCAGAAATACTATATAATAGTAATTTTGTAAATTAAAATTGGAAAAAAAGAATCACTTTGAAAAATATACTACTTTTTGGGAAAAAAGAACTGCCTTTAATTTTTTAGGAAAAAAGACTGGCTTCAAAACAAATTTGGTAAAAAAGAACCTTCTTTAAAAAAGGCTCTAAAATACAAAATAATTGAGAAATCATAAATACTTAATAAAACTCTTTTTGAAATCAGTGTCATATTTTAAACTGACTTATGTTAGTATTTTAATATATATACCCAGCACTATGTATTCTAAGTTGCTTACAGTTTACACTTGGACCCAATCCAGTATAAGCTTTAATTTGTATTTAAAAATTCTATAAGTTAATTTGAAATATGGCACTGACTTCAAAAAGGACTTTATTAAGTACTCATAATTTCTTGATTATTTTATAATTTTTAAAGCCTTTTATAAAGGAGGTTCTATTTTCCTAAAAAATCTAAATATTTCTCTACTTGCTTTGGTGTCTGTTTGTCTGTTAGCCTATCTCTAGTGTAATCTTATGATTGATTCTTTACTACCTTCCAGACTAGCAAGAGCTTTGAAATTTAGCACACTTATGTATCTCCAATGCAATATAATTTTTATTGTAAAATTAATTCTTATAGTCAAAACAAAAAGTTTTATCTATAATAAGTGAAAATCCCATATGTTTTTGATGTTATTTGGTATATTGTTGACTGAAAAGGTTGGTTTTTGGTTGATTTGAAAGTTTCAAGTTTTGTCAAGTGGTTGGTAGTTTTAGGTTGCTTAATAAGCTTGCTAGTTTTAGTAAGCACTTAGTGATTGGCTGATTATATAAGTTAATTGGTTTTGGTAAGTCGGTGGTTTTTGGTTGCTAGCTGATTTAAAAGTTCAAAATTTTTTTCCCAAGCTTTGCTTGGGTTCATCTTGTTTATATATACCATTTCTCTCTCAATTTCAACATTTCATTATTCAATTTCAATATTTTATTATTCAATTTCAACATTTTACAAATCAATTTCAACATTTTATAAATCAATTTCAACATTTTTAGGACATGGCACAAAAAAATTAGATTTATTTATGATCTATAAATAAAAAGATGAAGTTACATTTATTTTCTGGTAAAGTTTCTTATTAATTATATGATTGTAAAAGCCATGATACTATTTTGGAATTAATTAAAGTGATGACAAATAAAGATTGACACAATCTTAATGTTAATAAGCACTAAATATTTAATAAAATTATTGATATACATAAGGTAGTTCTGCAGCACAATTAGTAATATTTCTAAAAATCAGTCTAAAATAACCTGTGCTATCTTCCTCCATTACAGTTGCAGTTTCTTCAATTATCAACTCTGATAAAAGACCAGATGCCCCACCTCTCAGTCTTGATCTAACGCCATTTTTATTTTGAAAAGACATTTTCTATTGGATTTAGCATGTAGAAATATGGAGAAAGGAATTTAAAGTCATAATTAAATATAGCAACAATTCTTTCAATATCAGATCTTTGGTGTATTCTAGCATTATCTAGTATGAGACACATTCCTTGCAAGTATTTTTCATTGTAAAGATAAGAACAAAGATTATTAAGGTATTCTACAAATAAATCACCATTTACCATTGAATTAGCAATAGTTTTATAATATTGAAGGCCATCAATTGTCATACTAGCTATTAAAGACACTGATCTTCCTCTAATGGCAGGAACAGTCACAATGGCGCACGTTCCTATTCTTGATCTTCCTTGCATCCACTTTAAATGTAAATTGAAGGAAGATTTATCAATAAAGACTGCTTTTAAATAATTTCTATTAAAGTAATTATTAAACCACAGGGCATATTCTTTTCTTATAGCAATAGTGTGGGGAAGGTTAACTCTATCTAATTCACATTGAGTTAGTTTTAAAGTTATTTGCAGTTCTTGCAAGCACCAATCAATACTTGAGATTGAAATCATAAAATTCTCCTCTTCAGCTTCTAATTTCTCTTTAATCTCCTTTAATGTAATCTGAGGATTATAAGTAATCAGACTTTTGATTTTGTTCACTCGAATTTCAGTAAGAGTACTTCTCACGCTTCCTCCTTTGGCTTTTTTATCAGTGATGCCATCATTTTTGTACACTGAAGAAATTATTTGGGTGGTATTATAGTTGATCCCCTAATATTTCCACTCCTTCCTTTACGGTCTTACCTTGCTCGTGGACTAACCGTACTAGGCTTTTTGTTTAAATTTTAAATTTTATTCGAGGTGGGCCGACCTGGGGACGGTACCGCACCGATTAGGGAAGTGAAGAAAACAGGAAAGGAGGATAAAACCCGGAAAACCTCCATGCGCGGCGTATGATAGGCCAGGAACTCCATGGACCGCCTTTGCTATTCGCTATCTCGGTTCGGGGCATTGGCGCGCAAAACCAACAGTCAAAATCGTCCCCTACCCAAAGTCCATTACCGGGATCGAACTCGGGAGGCAGCGGTAGAGGGTCCATACTCTACCACTGGGGTATCCTCCCTTTAGGCTTTTTTGTTTAGTATTATTAACTTGATCATAATATATCCTTTCTACATTAATGTTTTCTTCACTTTTATTTTCATAATCACTGATGGAAGATATATGGGTAGATTATTTTATAAAATTTGATTGAATAATAATTTTAAGCTTTTTATATTTATCTTCAAAAAATTATTGAAAAAACCTTTTTTAATTAGTGTTGAAATTGAATAATAAAATATTGAAATTGATTTATGAAATATTGAAATTAAATAATAAAATATTGAAATTAAATAATAAAATGTTGAAATTGAATAATTAAATATTGAAATTGAATAATAAAATGTTGAAATTAAGAGAGAAATGGTATATATAAGTGGAGTTACCCGGCGTCGCTTGGGTTTATTTATAAGCTCACACTGATAGCCTAAAGGCTGTCAGCGCTACTCTCGCTAAGTAGATAGATTTAGGTCGATTTAACCTGTTCAAAACTCGAGGTTACGATCTGAGTGATTCGTATTGCTAGCTCACCTTTAATAAACAAACTGTATTATTAAGCTTGACAAACCTAGCAACCTCAGCTATAAAATTTAAAAATCAAGGCGATAAGCCCAATTACTCATAAATAGATGTTTATTTTATTCGAGGTGGGCCGACCTGGGGACGATACCGCACTGATTAAGGGAAATCGAATGAATGGGAGAGGAGGATAATATCCAGAAAACCTCCATGCGCAGCGTATGATAGGCCAGGAACTCCATGGACCACCTTTGCTATTCGCTATCTCAGTTCGGGGCATTGGTGCGCAACGCTAACAGTCATAGTTGTCCCCTATCCAAAGTTTCTGTACCAGAATCAAACTCGGGGAGGCAGCGGTAGAGGTCCCTACTCTACCACTTGGGTATCCTCCCCTTCATAAATAGATGTTCAAACTATAAAATATATGTAACGGGTTTACTAAACTTTGCACTTTTTTACAATCATAAGTAATTTTTAAATGGAATCATTCCCTGCATTTTATTTGCATCCTTATTATTTGAAGAACTTTCTTCAATTTTATATTTAAACTTCCCTTTTCTACTAAATTATTGATGTCACTTTTCTCTAAAAATTGATATTGCTCCTTAACTTGTGGTATCCTACTTCGGGTGTGGAGCCACTAGTACTAAAATAATATTGCCACTTTTATTGTTTTTTTTCGTTAAAAATTACAGAAAAGTTTTACCAATTTTAGAAAAAGATGGAAAAAGATAAAGAGATCACAGGGCCCTACGCTAAACTTGGAACAAAGTACACTCATCACATCTCAGTTGTTGTACGTTATTAATCTTTCACTAAGACTAATTATGCTTAAAGGGAGAGAAACGTACGGAAGGTTTCCTTGAGCGGTTTGCTTTTGATGAAATAGGTTCATCCAAAAAAGACAAAGAGCTAATCGCTTCGCGTCTTCTTACACGCTCAGTTCCTTTAACACAAAAGGTACCTAAAAGATCAAATCTATCAAGAAAGAAAAAAATTAACAAGAAAAAACGAGCATTTAAGCGTTTGAGACCACTTTCAGCTACTGAAAAACGCACTTCTGGAATATACAACATTCCGAAAGAGTGTCAAAAGTAGTCTAAAATGCCATAACATATTTTAAAATCAATTAGGTACGAACTTTTTCTCCCGCTTCATGAGCTCTGGAAGCAGTATTTTTCTGATCTATGTCAGGGCCAAAATGCCTCCAATATTCTTCAAAAGCTTCTTCGTGCTGATCTTCATGGCTCTATTCTAACAAGTATGTCCTTTAAATAACTTCTACTTATTTCGTTAAGTTACAAAGTCCTTATCGCCAAATTTGATTGGACTTTCTGGAATAGTTGCACAAGAAACTAAAAATGTTTTTCTTGTTGTTACGAAAGAAGATAGATTAATAAGTAATCGATTTCAAAGCAACTTTTTAACTTCTTAGCGCTTCCTAAGACAGGCTCCGTTTTTGACCTCCAAACTGAAGGGAATGCATTTTTATTATTTGGGAACCAACTTCTTATGCGTGCATCAGAAAGAGCGGTCAAAAAACTCAAACCTAGACCTACCGTAGAACTTTAACTTTTAATTTGGATACAATATCTAACGCTCATTCATTTTTAATAGCAAAAATGTTTAAGCACATGATTTTATTATATTTGATTTGATTTTATTATACTCTTTTCTGTAGGAAGATTTACTAGCAAAGCCATACGGTAATTTTAAAAAATAAATCATGAACTTCATTTTGAAAAATGTCTAGAGTAATTCAAGACTAACTTTACTAAATTGTTAAACTTTTGCTTAAATACTAACATGACTTTAGACTTATGCAGCAAGGTATATTTAAGTTTGTATTTCTCTGAGGGTAATAAAACTTACTAGGCAAACCTTTAAATGTGTGCTCTTTTTAAACTTGATCACAAAATACTAATATAGTAGCAGGGTTTACATATCATATAAAAATATGTATAACAAATGTTTGTTTTAATAAAATAGAGTGTGGACTTTACTTCGTGATTGGCATAATATATTTAAGATGGGTCAATCTTGAGACAAATATACCATGCCAAGATTTTGTAAATATTATAATGTAAAAATAGTTCGAATATTTTTTAAAGCATAATTCTTATATTTATTACCAAACAATAAGGGTTTGAAATCCAATTTCAAATTTTCGTGTTATTTCATATAGAAATTTTAAAAAAAGCCTTTTACTAACCTTTTATTTGCGCAGTATATGGTTCAAAATACTTTTTTAAAATGTTTTGCTATCTACCTTAGCTTTTGTTAACTAATATAGCAAATTACTTGGTTTACCTTAATTAAAAATCAAAATAAAGATGGCAAATTAATTTAAATTACTTTTCTGCTGTAATCTGGGTCTAATAAAACAAATTATTTTTGCCATTGCAAACTGAGAGCCAGCTTTTGTATGGCTTAGACAAATAACTGCTCTTGCAGTTGTGTGATTCTTCCTTTACACAGTTTTTTAATAATTAGAATAATTTAGATATTTTTAATAGATTTTTGAAATCGGAGACATTTTTTAGCGGTAAAGAGAAAGTCTTTTATAAGTAAAATTTTTAATTAGTGAAACCTTCCAGAAATCAATAGAAATATTTTAAAAACCAAGTGAAATTTTTCAGAAATCAAGAGAAAGCTTTCAGAAATTGAAAAATGCAAATTTACATATATAGAATGGTTCATACTATTTATAAATTATATATACATGGTTTAAATTTAATTTTTATAAATTTTATTCGAGGTGGGCCGACCTAGGGACGATACCGCACCGAATTATATGCACATGATAAACTATTATATGCATTATCTTTGTTGTTTTTTGATCTTTAACTAGTATTACCAGAAATTGACTTTTTAGCAAAGCTTAATAACAATTTAATTTTTTTTATTTTATATAGAGTATGAATTGACATATTATATGTCCCAATATTGATCCACCTTGGATGGTTTTAGATATATGAACATGATGATATACTTTAATAATCAGTACAATAAAACTCATAAGACAATTAGGTATTGATACATAATTAGTAATCATCATATATAACTTTATTATATATATTATAAGATTCTACTACTTCAATATATTTCTAATATAAAAATTATATATTATATATGATTAATTAAATAGTATGTTAATTTACTAAGGTATATATACAAATATAATAGGGTTTAATATTATAATAACTATAGATATGAAACTAGCAAATAATGGACTAGTGGTTGTCAGCATTATACACTAGTTAAGCCATCAAGGAAATTATAGTTCAGAAGTTGGCTAAATTTATAGATCTAGCTAAAATATCAAGATAAATCTCTTATTTCACCTTCTTGGATAATTATTAGTGTACCATCTAGTACTAAAAAAGATAAATATTAGTGTATATAATTTTAAACTAAGAAAAGTTAAGAGGTCATCTGTGTTTATTATCTGGAAAGATACTATAAATCTTAAACTAACAAGAGATAAAATAAAATTTGTTTAAGATAAAAGAATAGATAGTTTATAAAGCTTTTAAAGCTCTAATTTATATTTAGGAATGCAACTTATTCTCTTATACCTTTGTATTTGTTAATGTTGAGGATGCCTCTTGTTCTCCTGCTTATCTTCTAAGTCATTTTTTTCCAAAGGGTTTTTCTCTCTCATTTTAATTTTTTCTTTGAATTTCTTTCTCATTCAACAGTATTACCTGCTGCACTTACCAAGGTTCAACACTTGTTTTAATTGCATCATGTTATGATGACACTGGTTGTAATTTTGATTAAGTTAATTATAATTAGAAGTTATGCTATTTTAAATTTATTGTTTTTAAAATTAACAAGATAGTTGCTCAATTACATTTGTTGGTATGCAATTAAGGCGTCGATCCACTATTACTTTGCAATTATTCATAAAGGATATGATTAGAGAAATTTTCTGCTTATTGTGAGTCCCAAAAAGTGCCCCCCTCAAGATCCTGTTGCAAGGAGATATATGCCTATAATATTTTCCATAGACCTGTGTTACAAATTTTATATCTGCTACATTAGAAATTTCATTAGTGTGCCAGACCAATAGTATGACAACTGTTGACCCTTGCTGTTTTGCCTTCATAGGCTACCTTTTCACTACAAGTCCACAGTGCAACTCCCCAATCTAGCAGAATATTAACTTCACCTTGGGGCAATTAACCCCCAGGGGGCATACAGTAAGCCCTATACTCATTGAGGTAGTTATCAGCTCTATCATATTATCTCCTTAAGGTTAATCCCTGTCAGTTCCTTGTTGTATCCACTGACTGGACAAGTCTCCATGGGGCTTCCTTGTAAATCCAGGTATTGGGGTTAGTAGTGCTACCTACCCCTAGATGCTTTCAACCCAGCACCTAACTTTGGGGATCTTCAACCCAACCTCTACTGCTGGCCACCCTTTGGCTACCTTAAAACAATAAATACTAGACAAAAGAAGGATCTTTACTTAAAGGGAATTTAAGGTATTTATACTTAGTCATTTACTTGGCAATCTACTGCTGCCTATAAAAAATATCAAAACTTATGGTAAAAGCAACCCTATCATCAGCAACCTCTTTTGGCAACCATCCATTTAAAATTTATCACAAATTAACATCAGATATTAGTTCAATTCATCCTTGACATCATTTGCCAGTTCAATCATAAATAATTTATTTATCTAAATCTTTATCAAATATCCTCAGACTTAAGCACTGGTAATTCTGAACTCTCATCAATGAAATGGCTATCGCATGGCCATTTACCAGAACATACAACATCAAATCTGGCAAAATGATTACCCTTAGCATAAGTCACTGGTTAATCCCAGGTTATATGATTTTAAATATTATTAGCATAAATCATCAGTAATTTCTTAAACTCAGGCATCAAGTTAGCAATATGTCCAGTAATTGGTGTTGGTTTATCCTCAGTCTTGAGTCTCTGGTAAACCCTAATAAATTAATATATATAAATTTTTCCATTAGCTTGGCGTGAATTGCCAACAATTGAATTAATAACTTTATTATTAGGGATCATCCTTGATACTTTGATATAGCTTAACCCAACCAAATGTGCAGCACATTTCAGTAACTTCATCATTAATTATATCATAAAAACTAGGAGATTAAATTGGCAACCACACCCAACTAATCAAAACCCTAAATTTGGAAACTATGTGAGGAATTTATCAGGTTAAATTTTAACAATTTGGTTTAACACAATTCTATGAACCACATCAGCTAAGGCATATTTATATCCTGCTTTATGTATAAAATTATTAAGATTCAGAACAATAGGTTTCAAGTTTGTTATTTCTATTATCAGACTAATAGAGATAAAATATGATAAGTTCACTAACCTGGTAATTAGGGTGTGCAAGTCTCTGAGCATTGATTTTAGCAGTATTTCTAGTGGTGGTTGATAATATGCCCTTGGTGGAAATTGCTTATAACTTCTTCATTTCATCAGCTATTATAATCATAGTTAACTCAGTACTATTGGGTGCTGCCTGATCCAACAGAAGTTGTGCACTACTGGGCAACCAAGTTCTCTTTTATAAAGATATAGAGAGGGAAATATCTTGATGATGTGATGATAACTCACTCATAAATCTAGCAGCATTAGGCAAGTAGTAATTCCACTCCATAAGATAAGATGCAGCATGTTCCCAAGTAATAAAAAAGATTATTGTTGATATTTTTTACTGCTCTATTATTTAAGGGGTTATAAGAAGCAGTGAAGGATTGGCTAGTGTTAGACAGAGATGTCAAATAAAAAAATTATTTACAAAGTGAAAATAAATCAATATCTGAGAATAAGATCCTGAGGCATCCATGTTAGGTGAAAACAGATCAGAAAAGAAGAAAGCGTTGGCTTTTGCTGTTACTGCTTGTTGATATATGGCAGCTACACAGTTCACGTGGGGCTTATTTAATTAATATATATGCTTACTGTTTAATGGCAGAAAGTGAAATCAGATCTGGAAACAGTTCAGTAAAAGCTAACCAATAAAATAAACAATGTACTAGAAAAACTTAGTAACAATAATCAAAAGTGTTTTGTTAGAGAATGATATTTTCATATATATGAATCATGGCAATATAATGCTCATCTATTTTAAATTATTGGCATCAGTTGCAAAAGAATAATCTTACATTAGTATTGACCTGCAGCATTCAATATGCTATTGGTTAGAACTTTATCAAACAATACAAAAGTTGTAGCTCATGCCCCTGTAAGTTCAGTAAATTAAATTTATTGGCAACCTGGACCAATACCTTTTGTAACTCTGTTCACAAAATAAAATGAATAATACATTAATTGATCAACACAAAGGCTAATTTGGAGCTCCTCATTTGGAATCCTATAAGCATAAAAACTAAATCAAATTGGTATCCATGACAATTAAATAAAGTACTAATTTTGAAATAAATAAAAAAACATAATCTGGTTAGATCCCAACACTGCTAATACAGAGATATCTTTACGCCAATTTTTAGGTGATCTACTTCTAAGATAATATTATGACCATGAAGCCCTTTGGGTTAAGGACCTAACACAATAGTGCTCAATACACTGAAAGACCCAGAGAGAATACCACCTGATGTTGAGATTTTTGATTAGCCAAACTCAACTCTACATGTCATGAAGGCCACTGGAAATTTCTAGATAGTCTCAAACATTTATCCCAGTAACGTTGCTTATGTAACCATCATAAGTCTTCTTAACAGCTTCAGGTACCACTAATAGTGTCCTTCAAGAATGATCTGGGTTCAAAAAGAGGCCACACATAATGTGACCATTTCATTCTAACTTACTTGCTGAGAACCCCATCTTGTATAAAAATTTATATAAGGTCATCCATTTTTATTTCACTTGGGTTTCTTAGTTTCCAACTCCCATCTCTCTGGTCTACCAATCAGATTATACTGTTTATATTTCTGGGGTGAGTAGATCTATAACAAGCTTTCAAGATAGCCCACCAGCATTTTTATAGGTTGCACCAGCTTAATGAATAGGTGTAAAGTCATAGCTTTGTAATTAAAGTGCCCATGATATCAACTTATCATTTGGTTCTTTTATTTGTTATAGCCAGTGAAGGGATGCATAGTCAGTAATTACAGTGAAATGAGCTTCATATATATATATATATATGGATGTAAATTATATGGCAAGCACAGCAAGATGCTCTATTTAATTACACTATAGTTCCATTCTGTCCTAATTAAAGTCATGCTGAAATATTCTACATGATGACCCATATGCTGATCATCATGCTTGGTTAAAATTATCTCTACTGCTGTTACTGGTATCCATGAACAGGAGGAATAGAAAATCAAATTATAGGTGAATGAGAAGGTTTTGTAATCTGGCTATCCAAAGTAGTTTAGAGAATTTTGTTCAGTATTTCATTCATAGTGGACAACTTTTTTGTAATAGGTATACATGGAGTTTGACCAAATCAGAAGATTTAGAGGTGAATTGATGGTAATACTCCACCATCCGAAGGAATATCTGAATGTATATCATACTTTTTGGTTGATTCATATACTTTATTACCAAAACCTAATCTGGGATAGGCTTTATTCCCTTTTTGGTTACTTTTTGTCCAAGGACCTCCAAATATGGTTGGAAGAAAGAACATTTGAAAGGTTTAAGTTTTAGGGAAGCCTTTTATAGCAGTCAAAATTCTCATGTAGGTTCTCAAAAAGACCATTAAAGTCTGTGAAAAGACATTATATCATCTAGATAAATTTGAGTGCATGGCAGCTTTAAATCATCTAGGAGTCCATCTATTGCCCATTAAAAATGTTGCTGGGGATTAAATAGATTTTGAAGCATAAAGACGGCTCAAATATACCCTCAATAGCAATCAAAGCACATTTGTCCCCATACTCTTGTGCAAGCTTAATCTGCCAATAACCACTAGCAAGATTTATGATAGATTAATATAGAGACTCAGCAAGTAGACAAAGATAAACGTCAATATGGGTAGAGGAGGTAATCCCTTCAAGTTAACAGGAGCCTTTGGTTGTCCATCACTAACTAATGTCCACCATATTTTTTGACTAGCAAGAGGGACAAGGCCCAGGGGCTAAGAGATGAAACCAGTAGCCTTGCATACAACAGTTTCTTGAGTCCAAGGCCACATGGGCTTCTTGAACTCTACTTTTTTGGTAATGTCAAGCTTGTACATTATGTGCATCTCCTGTTTCAATATAGTTGGTAACTCCTTTCATTTTTTCATAATAATAAGTAGAATAAAAGAATATGTAATTATATCCATCTATTAGGTTCTCATTAATCTTTTGCTATGGTTTGGAAAAATTCTTCCTATCAGAATTCTCTAATAAAGCTACTTCTGAGTGATTCTATGAGCCAAAGTCACTTAAGCTTCCAAAGACATGGATATTAGCCTTCAGAATATAAAAAACGTACATAGGCTACAGGAATGATATTACCCACCATACACATATTGTTGGTAAGGTTATGCAAACAACACTGAGATTAGACCAGCTTAGGCAATCATGTATCCTTGAAAAAGTAAAAACTTCTTTTAATGAGGGATATCAGCTTTATATGTTTCTTAATACATGTACTGGTGATATAACATGTACTCAGGTATTATAGTAGCCTGTGACTTTGGTAGAATTGATTTTAGACTCTGGTAAATAATGGAGAAATTCTTTATAGCCATTAACTACTGGTGGTGTCAATCAAACTCAAGGTCCTCTTACATGATCTAATATATGCTTAACTTGAGTATCTTTTTCCTTTACACAAATTTTGGCTTTAATAACATTCTTATCATGTGCTGGGGTCTCAAACATAAGGGGAACCCAATGCCATCAATGACAAAAATTCTTTTAAATATCATACAATGGCAGCAACCTTGAAAAGGAACTGAGTACCTAAAATTAAGTCATAGCTTAGATTGTCTAAGACTACTGCTGAAGTGACTATTAATAAGTTGCAAATTAGATTATAAATGAGTAGTTAGCTTAAATAGACCAGGTACATTGGAGACCTACAGTTCCATATTCCATATAGTGAGGAAGGTCAGGAGTGAATTATATATGTTCATTGATATTAAGATGACAACCCTCACTGGGTACCCACTGTCAAGGATAGCAAGGGCAGATACTTTATGAATTCTGATTAAAACCCACGTGACTATAATTCCAAATTGCGCAGGTGATGTGAGAAACATAGGAGAATAAGGAGCATAACTAAAGAAAGCATATCCTTAGTCTTTATTGTTATAAAGCAATTTCACTATATACAAATCTTCAGAGGTAGTGGTGTTGGAATTTTTACACCATATTCACAGCCTGCTAGATTACCTATTAAGCTAGGGAAAAAATTCCCTAAGGTGAAGTGAATTGGAAATTGGTTGACCCAAATTTTGGAGAAACTATGTTTGGGGGATTTTAGGATATTTATCTGGTCATATCTATTGGGGATCAATCCAGATGAATACCTAATATCTCATTGGGTGGAGCAGCTGACGAAATAAGGGCATCTGATAGTGATTAACTATTGGGTGTACCAATTGGGATTGGTCAGGTTTCATCACTGACTGATTGGGAATGTTTAATGAGTTGCAAGGTGAGTGATGCCGCCTGCAACTAGCAAATTGATTGGTTGCTAGCCAATTATGGATGATTCACTTTGATTGAGAGGAAAACGTTAATGATATATTTCCAACTCTCTCCATTTGAGGTCTTGAGGATGTCTAATGTCGGAATCCTAGTCAGGATGGGGAAACCATCACTGCCAAGATGAGGAAGGGTGGTTCAACAGCAACAGCTGCTGTTTCATTGAAGAGGTATTAACCGAGGGTTAAACAGCCAAATCCCCTATAAATTCCCTAGAATTTACTATAATAAAGAGCACTCAAAAACACTCAAAAACACTTAAGTAGAAAACAGTAGTAATACACTGAAAAATACTCACTAATTGACACAAATTTATGGTCAGGAAAGAACTAATAAAGAATATTAGTTTGATTGTAGATTTGGTAATAGTTAGACTATCAGCATATAGCGTGAAGATTCCATCTCAAGGATATTATTGCAGAAGGCAATAATTGGTAGACTCTCAGAGAAGAGTAGAGATCCAAGCGGGGATCTAGAGATGAAGGGAACCACGGGATAAGGGATTGCTGCCAACTGTGTGTTGGCTAAAGGGGACTGTCATCAGAGGATCTTAACAAAGATTGAGTGGACAGGATATAGAGAACAAATCCCTAAGAGTGCGATATTCAGTATTATCAGAAATATTGGCTGAAGCGTTGGTCCTGAAAATAATTCTAACTTGACTACGGATAATAGTCATCATACTATTATCAGATTATATATATTCTTACAACGTGAGGTGCATGAGGAAACTGAACCTGTGCAGTAGAAAGATTACTAGGTTGACCTCCAATAATCAACTCCTAAGAGTAAAATTTTTACAAGTTGGTGCTCACTACGGGGGTAGTTGAGTAGAAGAATTTATTTAGAATGTTGTACAAAGAAGAAATGCGTAGGTTGTGGACTGAGATTGCCACAGTAAACCAGAACGCTTTAAACTCTGCAGATCACCGGGAGTTTGTGGCCTTGGAGGAATGAGTAACCAAGGTGGAAGAAGGAGTTGACAACGTAGCCAACTTTGGGAATGAGTTACTTGGCAAAGTAAACTTGTTAAAGAAGAAAGAAGGAGACCTTATCTGAGAGATCCTATTTCTGAAAATGGAACATGAAGCAGATTGTGTTCATTTGAGAAAATTTGGTGTGGACATTGAGAAGTTACTAAAAGAAGTAGAGAAATTGAAAGCACACAGAAGTGCAAGAAAGTCTGATGTGGCCAATGATGTCAAAGAAGGAAGTCTTTGAATGATACTTGGGAAAACGAATACCCCAAGAAATATGCCACCCACATTCAATGCTATTTTGGAGATGACACCTGATGACACTCGCAAGTAAACTGAATAGCCAATTTGAGAGTCAGCCCAAACTGACTTGGAGGAATTTAGGGCAACCCCTAAATTGCCTACATTTCATTGGGATAACGCCCCAGCGTTTTTCTGACTATTTGACATGACCATGAATGGATACAAGGATCATCAGAAGGCGTTGACGGTCATGAACTGCTTAAACACAGATTGTCAGAATCTGGTGTTACCCCAACTGGAGGGGGACAGCTGGTCTTATGCTGAGGCTAAGGCAGCAATAATGAAAGAATTTGGCAGTCCAACCCACATGTCAAAACACAAGCAAGAATTTATGGGAATTCAATTCTGTAAAGATGAGTCTCTTGCAAGCTTCGCAGATCAATTCTATCAGGAATCACAGATCCTGACTGGAGCAAAGGTGTTGGATGACTTTGATGCAAGAATCGCCTTGCAAGCGGCCCTTCAGCCCTATTGTGATTTGCATCGAATAATGTCTACTGTATTCACAACCAAGATAACTACCTTGCAAATGGTAGACAATTTGAAGATTTTGGGAGCAACTTTTGATACTCCTAATAGAAGATTCAAGTCAAATCTGGTCCAAAGTTCAAATCCCACAAAGAGAGGCAAGGGAGCAAAGGAGACTTTTAACCAAACTGTGCTGGAGAATAAGCCCAAGGATTACAATCAGTTAAACAAGAAGGAAAAGGTCTGCTTTCAGTGTGGCAGGAAAGGGCATTTCGATGCACACTGTAAAAAGCTGAAGGATAAAGTTAATATGGTCCAGGCTAAGGAAATAGTAGCCACCAAGGATTTGGGAAAAGGTCTCGCTGTCTAGACAAGGAACAGTATAGGATGGCGGAGAAACCTGTTCCTCCAAATGTTATAAATGAAGAAATTGATATTAGCAATTTGTTCATGGATGATGAGCAGGATCCAATATATCAAGTGATCAGCATGGACATAAACGCTGTAACCAGAGCTGGGGCAAAGAAGATCAACCCCAAGATAGTTCAGGAGGTTGCCCAGCCGTATGCCTGATAACTGGCAGAGAAGATTTGGACCACCAAAAATCCTGATGAGTTAACCAATATTTGATTAGATGAGGCCAACCTGTCAATTCCCCTTGGCATGATTAAGGAATCGTTTCCTGAATTATTGGCGCAGATAATTAATACCCTAGATTCAGCTAATAATGCCACAATTCACTCAGTAAATACCCTATTACAAAACTCTGAGTGTACATATATAGATATTCAGGTGAATCTAGTAAGGGTATGGGTGATAGTCGACAGTGGAGCACCCATTAACATTGTGTCAACTAAGCTGGTGAAAAAGATGAAGATCTCTCTGGACTTGGACACAAAAAGGAATATGGAACAGCTGGGCTGAACACCACCATTTCCTGTGGAGCGTATAGTGCGCTGCCACTATGATTTGGGTCATTGGTGGTATCTGCGCCAGCAATAATTTTGGCAAATCAAAACTATGATATCCTGATTGGAACGGAGTTTCTGCAGAAATACAGAGTTAAATGTAACTTTGAGGATAATACATTGACCATCCTGGGTCAGATGTTACCATTATTATATCAAAAGAATGGTGAAGTTCCATTGAACTGAAGAAATAACTTCATCAACTTGATATACAATGATGGCGCTGTACTGATTCATTACCAATTAGTTGGTAGGAAGCAATGGGAGATGCCAGCCAAAATCCTAGAGAACCAGGGAATTCCTTTGCAGATCAAAAAGGAAGAAACCATACTGGCCAGATCGCAGATGATAGTTGACACAGGGTTGACTCTAGAGATTCCAGAGTTGTTGTATGGAGAAGTTGGAAGCCCCTGGAAGAAGTCCAGAGTGGAGCCTTGGGTGGCTCCTGGGATAATTATGCTGGGCCATGGAGAAATACAAGTTCTCTTGGAAAATTTAAGCAAAAAACTGATAAAGATTAAGAAAAATTGAATCATTGCATTTATTCATTTAATCCCAATGACATTATTGAGACAATTCCATAATTTTAGATCTCTTGAGGAAATGGGATTACTGGCCGGAGTGGCCAAAAGCATCAACTTATTAGTTGATTGAGAGCAGCTCGCAGATCTTCCAGAAGGGCAGAAGGAGGAGGTGCTCAAATTATTTGAGAGATATTGGGAAATATTTGCGCAGGATGATCACAATTTGTGATGTGTGCAAGGCGTAATTCACAAAGTTGACACTGGAGAAAATTTACTGATAAGAATGAGACCAATCTGAAGATCAAAAGCTGCTGAAGCAGTAGTGGAAGATGAGATCAGCAAACTAGTAAAGCATGGGCTTCTAGTTCCGTCGTCAAGTTCCTGGGGAAGCTCAATTTTGATCATAAAGAAAAAAGATGGATTAAATTGGGTTTTGATTGACTATTGGAGGCTGAATAAAATTATGATTAAGGATTTGTATCCCCTATCAAAGATTGACAATTTGCTAGACCAATTAGGAGAAGCAAAGTATTTCTCCACGATGGACCTAATCTTGGGATACTGGCAGATTGACTTGCCAGCAGAAGACCCAGAAAAATGTGCGATTATCACTGCACAGGGGTTATACCAGCTGACTAGGATGCCCCAGGGTCTTTGTAATGTGCCCGTGACGTTCCAAAGGGCTATGGATGTGGTATTAAGCGACCTGAAGTTGTTGTGCATCTTGGTATATCTGGATGATATAAACGTGTTCAGTAGGACATTTACTGATCACCTTCAGCACTTGGAGGAAGTGTTTAAGAGACTGTCCGCGGCTAGCCTGAAGATCAAGCCACGGAAGTGCCACTTCTTCAAGAAGGAGCTTAAATACCTGGTATTTGTGATCAATGCAAATGGATTGCAGATGTAACCCCAGAAGATAGCAGCTATTGGAAAATGGCTGTGCTAAAGAGTGTCTGAGACATCCAAGTATTCCTTGGGATGGTCAGATACTATAGAAGATTTATTTGGGACTTTGCCCAAATAGCTGAGCCTTTATTTCATTTATTAAAGGATCCAAAAAAAGGATTCATATGGAATGAAGAGGCTCAGGTCTCCTTTGATGAGTTACGCTGGTACCTGATAAATTTGCCAATTCTGAAATATCTGAATTTCGATCAGGAGTTTCTTATTCAAATTGATGCTTTATTGATGGCGATTGGCACCATACTGAGCCAAGTAGATGAACTTGGGGATTTTCATCCGGTGGCATATGTGAGCCAGACACTCTCTGCCGCAGAGAGGAATTATGCCATAACTGAGCGTGAATGCCTTGCAGTCATTTATGCCTGTAAACAGTTTTGGGTGTATGTCCATGGAACGCACTTTAAGGTGGTGATGGACCACTCTTTGTTGCATTGGCTGCACAATCTGAGGGAACCTGAAGGATGACTGGCCCAATGGGCACTCAAACTTCAGGCTTATGATTATGAGATAGTCTACCGAGCGGGGGATTCTCATCAGAACACAGATGGCTTATTGCAGTTACCAATGGTCCAGTTGGTATATCCGCAGGCAGATGAGCTATTCCAGAGAATGGTCAAAGAAAGAATTGAGGATGAGCCTCAAGAAATCCAAGATGCACTTCAAAAAGCGATGGAAAACACTGTGACCATGGATGGACAAGTATTTAAGATGATAAATGAGAAACAGTTATTATTCCCAAAACTGTCAGAGAGAGCAGCAATCATTCTAGCCACTCATAAGGTTGTTGGGCATGGAGGCCTGAGAAAATTGACTGACCATATTTGCCAGTATTATTACTGGGAATCAATTTAATTATGATGTTGTGGACCATATGGCTTGTTGCATGGAATGCCAACTGCATAAACCACACAAGAATACAACTGGATACTGACTAGTCTGATCTGGATTTGCATGGCACACAGTGTCTATTGACATGATGGGACCGTTGACAATGAGCACAGGAGGAGTCAAGTACATCATAGTAGCCATTGACCATCTGACAAGATGGGTCAAAACAAAGGCCCTAACCAGAGTAGACGCTACCAGTACTGCGAGAGTCATCCTGGATCAAGTAGTATACCAGCATAGGTGTCCACAAGCTATACTGAGCAATAATGGGACCAACTTCACATCCCATGTGATCCTGAGGCTAAACAAAATAATGGGGATCCAGGGAGTTGTGTCAGTACCATATCAGCTGGAGATGAATGGACTGGTAGAATGGGTCAATGGGATGCTGGCCGCGATGCTGAGGAAGCTAGTTGCAGGGAGAACTTCTGTGTGGGGAATGTACCTGAGTTCAGTGACATTTGCCTACAACATCAGTTATCATATGGCGATGGGAAAGACGCCATTTGAATTACTTTACAGGAGGAAGGCCGCATTACCACCAATATTATATTTGGTAGTAGAACCTACGTTGGGGATGAGTACTTAACAATACCTGAACTGACTGATGAGTATCCTGATTGATATGCAATTGCAAGCATTCTATACTATCTTAAAGAAAAGGATATGCGCAAAATTGATGGATGATAAAGACTGACCGCCATTAGAAGAATATTGAATAGGAGAAAGAGTTGCCTATTTCAATATGCATGGTTTCAGATGAAGAAACAAGTTGGATGCATTATGATCAGGTCCATTTGAAGTAATCACCAAGATGGCGACTGATGCTTATTCCATCAAGAATCTCTTGGATGGAAGAGTAATAAATTGAGTCCATGCTAAATATTTAAAGTGATGGATCGAAAAAAAAATAAAAAAAGAGAGTTCCCAAAGGACTGATGAACCATTAAGTTGGTCATGTCCTAATGATTAAGTCAAGTCTAAAAAAAGGATCTCTGAACCATAGAAAACTGGTAGGTTTAAGTGCCCAGAATCCAGTTTGGGGGAAAAGATGGACTTCTGAACCAAAACAAGGTCAAGTCCCATAGAAAAAAAGAAAAAAATTTTGTTAAAAAATATTAGAAAAAATAATATATATATATACATATATAAAAAGCATAGATAAAAAAGCCAATATATTTTTATAAAAATTTTTATTGTTTTTCCTCAGTGCGGGGATGATTCCGCCTATGTTGCCTCTTGGGGGAGGGAGGATAGATCGCAGTAGGGAGGAATAGCCTGTCAAAATTGATATGTGATTGGACACTTGAAAGGGCAAGTCCTACTCGAAACCATGTTTGTTGAGCTGACTCTAAGCCCTGAGAGAACATGACTAGGGGAAGAGAAATAGATATGTTGGAGGATGCCAATTGTAAAACCCTGGAGCAGGGTGAAAAACAGCAATAAAGGAAGAGGCAATCAGCGAATAACCCCAAGTAATCCCAATAAGGCACTGGCACCAGAAGATTTGTCTTGAGTGCCTGCCAACAGGCCTCATCAAGAACACTGGACATGTGAGCTGGTAGCAAAGAAGGAATACTCGAGGGAGGTTGTCAAATCATAACCCCATTTAGTGCCATCAATGGAAGATAGCAATGGGAAGCTCCAGAGAAGAGGTAGTCATGTAATGAACAGATTGCACCCTATAAACAGTGACTATGGGCTTTGCAGAAGCTGAAGCTGAATGACTGATGAAAGTCAGGTGAGGCTGGAAGCTTCATCGACCAACTTTGAAGAACTTGGCTGGCAAAGTGGAGAGCATAAGCGGCAGTATCCCAATCCAGAAGGTTGTCCAAATATGAGGGATTCAGTGCTAATGACAATGCCTTAGTGACTTGCGCTCAAAGTTCAGTATAAGGGAGCTTGGTATGAATGCTGTTCCCAATTGTAAGCTCAGAAACCAGTACAGCGGGTTTGTAGAATTGACCAAGCTGTAAGAGGAACTCAGGGAGCAAATCTGACCTGGCCAGGAACAAATGATCTAGAGCAGTCAGCATAACCTCTAGAGCATTGACGATGATGTTTGGAGCCTCAGTGAAAGGAGCTGAATCCAAAAAGGGTTTTGAAGTCCAACTTGGGGATCAACTGCATGGGAAGAGTCAGCTGAGAGTTATTTGAAATGATGGCACGCCTGGTTTTGATGGGATTGGATACCGTTTCTGGTAACTTGACAGAAGGACTAGCTGCCTGCACTAGGCTAGGCGTATGAGTTCTGGAAGGACCATAAATGAGGGTACGCCAAGCATCCTGACTCATTCGCTGAAAGAGGCGGAGGTCCATATTGGTTAGACTGTTAAGAAGCTGTTGGTAGCAAGATTCTGAGTTTGACATATGAGCAGGACTAGAGGGGGATGTTGGACTGATATAGAAGTTGACATTATGCACCTTACACTCCATTAGGCTCCAATTTTGGGAAATTAATTTCATAAAATTAATGAAATAAGCTTTCCAAGGGAAGAATGACTTACAGCTAAGAGGTTATGAGCGAAATAATGAAGGCAAATATAAATAAGTATTCTTAATTAAGCCATGAGACAAATATCAATGGCAAGAGTCTCCTGTCTAGGACAAGGAGAGAATCAGGAAATCTAGGACGCCAGACCAAGAAACATGAATATGACAGTGGGTCATTACCCTGATGGGGGGAAAACTGGATCCTGAAAAAAAGATTGTCATGAGTAAATCAATCAGCCTGGCATGACAAGAGGTTGTGGGGGACCGCGCTCTGAGTAGGTGGTAGCGAGGAGGAAGAGGAGGAATGCTGTATGCCAAAGGTCGTCCTGAGCAGCATTGAGTATTGACAAAGTATTCCACTTGAACCAATGAAGTATTTGACCAGGTGTCCAAAGTGGCGTTTCCATGATCAGTCCTTTTCTTGCTGGAAATCTAGGCAAGAGGGGGATGTGTTGGGATTTTTGCCCATATTCCCAGCCTGCTAGATTACCTGGTATCACTAGGGGAAAAATTCCCTAAGGCGAAGTGAATTGGAAATCAGTTGACCCAAATTTTGGAGGAACTATGTTTGGGGGATTTTAGGATACTTATCTGGTCATATCTGTTGAGGATCGATCCATATGAATACCTAATATCTCATCGGGTGGAGCAGCTGACTAAATAAGGGCATCTGATAGTGATTAACTATCAGGTGTACCAATTGGGATCGGTCAGGTTTCATCACTGACTGATTGGGAATGTTTAATGAGTTGCAAGGTGAGTGATGCCGCCTGCAACTAGCGAATTGATTGGTTGCTAGCCAATTATGGATAATTCATTTGGATTGAGAGAAAAACATTAATGATACATTTCCAACTCTCTCCGTTTGAGGTCTCAAGGATGTCTAATGTCAGAATCCTAGTCAGGATGGGGAAGACCATCACTGCTGAGATGAGGAAGGGTGATTCAACAGCAACAGCTGCCGTTTCATTGAAGAGGTGTCAACTGAGGGTTAGACAGCTAAATCCCTATAAATTCCCTAGAATTCACTATAATAAAGAGCATTCAAAAACACTCAAAAACACTCAAGTAGAAAACAGTAGTAATACACTGAAAATACTCACTGATTGACACAAATTTATGGTCAGGAAAGAACTAATAAAGAATATTAGTTTGATTGTAGATTCAGTAATAGTTAGACTATCAGCATCTAGCGTGAAGATTCCATCTCAAGGATATTATTGCAGAAGGCAATAATTGGTAGACTCTCAGAGAAGAGGAGAGTTCAAGCAGGGATCTAGAGATGAAGGGAACCACGGGATAAGGGATTGCTGCCAACTGTGTGTTGGGCTAAAGGGGACTGTCATCAGAGGATCTTAACAAAGATTGAGTGGACAGGATATAGTGAACAAATCCCTAAGAGTGCAATATTCAGTATTATCAGAAATACCAGGTGAAGCGTTGGGCCTGAAGATAATTCTAACTCAATTATGGATAATAGTTATCATACTATTATCAGATTATATATATTCTTACAACGCAAGGTGCATGAGGAAACTGAACCTGTGCAGTAGAAAGATTACTAGGGTTGACCTCCGATAATCAACTCCTATGAGTAAAATTTTTACAAGTGGCTTCAAGATAGTTAATTTATTTGATAGGGTTAAGAGAAATATTAATTTTGTCAACATGAAGAGCCTCTTTCTTGATGATGACAAACCTTTTTTAAGACGTTGACAGTAAACTTATTTTCTTTGTTTTTTGGACCTAACAATAAGTGCACTTAATCTTATTTCACTTTTTTAATTTTCTGCATGAACTTGAAATTGTGTTTTAGAGGAATAGGAACTGTGACTTTGTTTATTAGAGATGGAAAACTTCAATAAAAGCTTTTTTATCTCTTGCATGCTTAAAATTCTTTTATTTTGAATCTTAAGATGTGTAATCATAGTTCAGGATTAGATGCAAGGAAAGATATCATGGCAGTGATAGCATCATCCTTAATGGCTCAATTTTTAGTAACTAATTGTTGAGCTCCAGCATAAAAACAGTCTGTAAAGGCAGTTGAAATTTCTCCTTTCTACAGCTGTATATCCAAAGATTTCTGCTTCTGAGTTGCTAGCATCTGTTCACTACCAAACTCTTGTATCTAGTCCTTTTTGCTTTGTTTCCAAGTATGACAATCCTTCAAGTGGGGACCATAATCTCTTGGGCTTCACAGCTGAGGAATGTCACCAAATATTTCACCTCTGTTGGTCTTTATCTTTTTCCACAGCATTTTAAATCTTTATAGAAAACTGTTATAATTTCTTCATTTATTAGTAATTCCACTTATAGATGGAACAGAAGAATCCTGGGACCAACTAGATTAAATTCTAAATAGATAATAATCATATGAAAGTTGTTAAATGGTGGAGCTTATATTTTCCTATTAAATTTTCTATTGTTGCTGCTTTATATTTAAATAAGTAAATAAAATGTAGCTTGTAACTCTATGTTATCAGGCTTCATAGGTGGTACTTCATAATGAGTGGTTACCTTATTCTGCTATACTACTCATCTTGTTAGTGAGAGTAGACTCTTGGCTAAAATCATTATCCATTTTATGATAAGCGTTTTCAAAGAAACAATTTAAAGGCTCTGTAATGAGCACCAGTCTTGTAAGCGTTATACACTAATTAAGATGACAATGGAATTTTTTTCTTAAAGATTGCCAAATCTATAGATTTAGCTAAAATTTGGGATAACTCTCTTATAGCAGCTCCTTGGGTAGATAATAGAGTAAAAATTTTTAATAAAGAAGGGCTATTAAAAGGTTGTTTGCAGTTAAGATTTTGAAAAATTCTAAAAGTCTTAAACTATCTATAAATAAGATAAAATTTATATAAATATAAAAGAATGGATAGTTATCAAATGAGTAGTTAAATTTATATATAGATAGCAGCTTATTTTCTTGCACGCTTTGTCATCTTTGGAATAAAAGTATATCTTGTTCTTAGGGGGTGGAAGGCGAGTCGGTAGGGCGTACGGCTACCAACCTGAAGGTTGCGGGTTTGATTCCCGCCCTTCGCACATCGATTGGGGTGCCAGCCGAAGGAAGCTATTGGCGGTTAGTAGGTATAATAACACGAAAACCTTACCCATGACGTAACCAGAAAAATCCGAGTCCCGATCCGGAGGTGAAAAAACTTTCTACGACAGAGTTGACCCTGCTCAGGTTTCATGTCGATACTTTCTTTCTATATTTCGGTAATGTCCGTCCCCTGGTCGGCTTGCCTCGAATAAATAAGTATATCTTGTTCTTCTGCTTAGTATCTTTTACTTCTTTTTAAAGGGTTCCCTTATACCATATCTTACATTTTTTTTTTAGTACTAGATGGTAACATATCTTACATTTTGTCCTTCATTTCCCTCCTGCTTCCCCTCAAGAATTACCTGCTACCTATACTGAGGTTTTGACACTTGTTTTAATTGTGCCATGTTTTTGAACGCTGCTTATAAATTTTGGTAAGCTAATTTTGATAAAAAACCTGCTCTTTTAAATTTAGTGGTACAAAAATTGAGCAAGATGGTTGCTCAATTCTGTTTATTGGTGTATATTAATGTGTTGATACACTCCCAATTTGCTGTTATGCAAATTGAATGTTGTAGGAGTAATTTGGTGCTTATTATTAATTTGGAAAGTTTCATTACTAGAAAAGAAATAAGAAAAACCAAGAAGATAATTATTATGGGATTTAAATAAATTTTTATAAATTTATCTATACTCGGATTATCACTATATGTAGGGTACAGATTCCAAAGAAAATAGATCAAATAAAGAAGGACTGGGTCTAGAATCATAATCAAAATATCAGGAAGAAACTCGATGACAGTGACCAAAAATGTAATCATAGAGATTAAAAAGCTCACTTACACAGAATAACATATAGCTAAAATAATTGAAGATATAAAGACTGAATACTTATACTAAACATTACAAATTGGAGAATGTTATAATACCATGAAGAGATACTTAGAAAAATGATAATTAAAATATTTCTTAAAAGCTTATTAATGGATTTTAGGATTTAGGTATTGCTTGCAGGTGCTTTTTTCACCTAAATTTCAACAAATATTAGCAAGTGAAGTACAGTTCTCCACTTCAGGGATAAATAATTATTAAGGGGTTATTTGACCAGATATAGTAAAATAAGAGATAAAGTAAAAAAAGTAAAGATTTTTTATATGAGTTTATTATCACTACATGGGGGGTAAGAAGTAAACCCTCTTAATATCATGATGCTTAGTATTTAATTGTATTGAGGCTTGAATATTGGATTAGCTTAGTGATGTCTAAATTAGGGAATATTGGGATTCAACCTATTGAATCATTTGGAACTTGCTTTGCTTCAATGGAATGACCAATGAAGGTTCCATATCAGGTAAGATTAGTTTTTAGGCAAGGAGTTTATATATCTGAACCAATCACCATAGGAGAAAATTTTTACACCTGGTGGGACCCCCTCCAAAGCTATAAAGGGGGGTAGTCCCCGCTTAGTTGGTTTAATTAAATGGTTAATGAGATGGGGAGGAGCCTTGATGTGACTTCCCTGATTCTGCTACATGGTCAGTGAAATCCAACTACTTAAACTCATGCTATTTGGCCAAGCATTACTATTAATGATATTAATGCCCTGATTTAGAAAATTCCACAAGAATTGGCCATGGTTTTTTGCTGATATTATTGTCATTTTTATCCAAAACGCTCTTTTCACAATATCAGTCTTCCAATTGTCTGACACTTATAGAACAAATAAAATCTTACTGGTAATAAATAGGACTTTGAGTTACTAGTCTAGATAAAACAATAAAGATGTTATAGTAGATTTAAATATGGCCACTTTTTAAAAATCAAATATTAAAAGAATAACTTTTATGCAAACATCCAAGAAAATTTTCTATTAGCTAACATATTATTTTATCTTAGTACCCTATAAAAAACAAGATCTTGTTGAAAATATTTTGCAATACTAGATGAGTTTAAGTTACTTGAGTGACAATGAG